>MBFL02000225.1:0-59995 GCA_001696595.2 Aspergillus hancockii
ATGGTGGGTGGCGCGTCACCCGCTTACATGCGTCGCTCGCTTACCGATTACGTTAGCGAAAATCGGGAATTTTGATAAACTGAGCCATGTGGGGAAGTGCTACTCTACAAAATTGACTGTGAAGAAACTACTTTTCCAGAGCTTGACGAGTCCGCGAACTAATGTCTTGTTCCTTGCATCAATGCATTCCTCGCTCAAGGTCAGTGGTCAATATGAACCTTCAGGCAAAGCAATTGCTCATCTCATCGTCAGTACATTGATGTCTGCCTCCCCGTAACTGCACTGGAAGCATTTAATTCGGGAGATGCAAGACTTATTCTGCAAGGCCAAGGGCCATTGTCGCGCCTAATTGATGATGAGAGTGGACAAATATTGGCCGAATTAAAGACTTTCAAGCGAAACAATGTCCATGGATTCATACTTCTGAATCAAGAAGAGCAAAATGTGGGGAGATCGTATGCTCAATTCATAGTCTGGGGAGGCGAGTCTCTGAGAGTTGTCGACTTGTTTATTACTAGAAGTGAGACTTCCGAGGTCTCTGAAGCGTTTTTGGTTCCCGCAAGTGCGGAGTATCTAGCACCAGATTGGATTTTGTCTGGGTGTGCGCCTGACAACCAAAATGGAGCGGACAGGGCTTATATGTTGACCGCTCATAACAGCCTCCTTGGCCTTTATGTGGTGGATGATGGAAAATCTATTTATCTACGAACACTTGTGGCTGGAGTCAAGTCTATCCTTTATTCAGCCGACACCGTATCCCTTTCGCCATCCCACGTGTTGGTTGCTGCCGGAACAGTCTTCGGTGAGGTCATAGTATGGTCCTGCTTTCTAGACGAAAGTGAGCGAGTTAATCCTAGTGCCGCTGGTTCCATTCATCATTTTTTCACCGGGCACGAGGGGTCTGTTTTCGGGGTTCGGATATCCCCTGCGATTGCCTCTTTACCTGGCCGCTCTAGTGGACGGCTACTAGCAAGCTGCAGCGATGACAGAACAGTCAGATTGTGGGATATCTCGGATTGCGAGCATGCATCCCGTCATGACCCCTCGGCCTATTCAACGGATGGCTTTGAGCTTCGGACCACGGGCTTTGGTGGAGTCGCGAATGACAATGGGCTTGGCGAATCCTGCGTTGCGAGCGCCTTTGGTCACAAAGCTCGGATATGGAGTGTACATTTCGTGCCCACAGAATCTGGAGATCAAGATAAGCTGACCCTACTGTCGCGTGGCGAGGATGCAACTTGTATAGTGTGGAATCTCAGCTGGGAGCCATCTTCATCCTCAAGCTCGAAATTTAGCCTAGGTCAAGTCACTTCCTGGCATAACCATGCTGGAAAGCATATATGGTCTCTATGCATGCGCAGCACTGCTAAGGATACAACCGTGTATACTGGTGGTAACGATGGTGCTGTGAAGAGTTTCAGATTGGAAGTGGATGAAGAAGGTGCAATTGTGTTGCCAAACAGGAATAACAGCATTGCTGCCTCAGCCGGTCCTGGAGTCTCTCAAGCTAGGGTCGATAAATCAGTTAAAGCATTTGCATTCGTTACTCCCGAACATTTCCTCACGACCACTACGCGTGGCGAGGTGCAAACTTGCTGGATTGGCTCTGAAGCTTCTACCGAACACGTCATCCTTAAGGAGACTCTATTCGTTGAGGAAGACATTTCTTCTTACTGTGCCATAACTTCTCTGCCACAGCATGGCGTTGCGCTTCTGGGCAATTCAAGGGGATTGGTTCGATTGTACGACCACAACACTAGGTCACTTTCCAGAATTGTTGAGTCCGGTCCAAGGCCATTAGTGTTTATCGCCCTTGATTATAAACACACCACTTCTGATTCACCTAAAGCTCTCATCTACCTTACTTCTCATCAAGAACATGGTTATCTAAACTTAGTCATGGTGTCAGGATCAGAAGGCATGGAGCCACAAGTGGACAACATAACCCTAACCCTTCCTTATAATTTCGAAGTGACTTGTGCATCCTTGATTTGCGGCAACCGATATGTGGTTCTAGGAAACATGCATGGCTCACTTGTTATATATGGCGTTGAGAAAACAGAACTTCCTCAACAACCCTTGTGGAATCACAAGGTCCATTCTCGGGATGGTATCAGCCATATTTCATCTTTCTCGTCACTTTTTGGAGAAACCAGCCCTCCACTCAATTATTTCTTGACCTGCGGTCGATCGGGAGTTTACTGTATCCACGAGGTAGATGCTGAGGAAGGTCCTCAGGGCCAGCTCACTGTTCAGACAATCCATCGCTCCAGCACTACCCGGGCCATTGAAGTAGAGGGTGCTTATATTGATAAGAAAACCCAGGATCTCATGTTATATGGTTTTCATGGCAAAGAGTTCGTGCTATGGAACGAGACCACGCAGTCCGAGACTGTCCGACGCTTATGCGGCGGGGCACACCGAAGATGGGCTTTTCAGCCCAACCAAGAAAAAACAGGAGCCGGTCTGTTTATATGGATCCAAAAGAATCTGAATGTCCTCCAAATTCGGGGAGATGCCAATCGTACTCTTCGTGCTGGCGGACATGGAAGAGAGATCAAGGCCATGGATGTAATCCAAATAGCAGGTAGATCTCTTTTTGCAACTGGGGCAGAAGATACAATTGTGCGTATATTCGCGCCCAGAAGACCAAACAAAGAAAATATATGGGGCTCCTTCAAATGTCTACGGGTGCTAAAGAAGCATCAAGTCGGGCTACAGCAAGTACGCTGGTCAAAGAACGGCAATTACCTCTTCACAAGTGGTGGGAGTGAAGAATTCATTGTCTGGCAGCTTCGCTTGATCCCCTTTTTTGGACTTGCGACAAATGCAGTAGCTTCAGTCAGGGAGGATCCGTTTTCTGACCTTCGAGTGACCAGTTTTGACGTATTAGAGGTGGATGAGAATAAGTCAGACGGCAATTTTCTGTTCTGCCTAGTGTACTCTAACTCCACACTCAAGGTAAATATCCATGACGCTGGCTTGTTTAGTTGATGCTAAGTATTGTAGATATTCCACTACTCTTCGACGGTGGACAGTGGTCAATTCACCTTACTGGCAGAAGGCACATATACAAGCAATTGCCTCACAGAAGCATCCTTCTTATTACGTGGCTCCTCTCTCAGCTTGTTAACGGCTTCCACAGATGGGTACTTTACGCTTTGGGACTTAACTACTGTTTTGGAACCATACTACACGATCTCGTCAACTCTGCATTTGAAACAGCCCATGGACGCAATGTCTATTACCCCAGAGAACATTTCATGTGAAAGCCGATACCAAATTCATTCCAACAGTATCAGGTGCCTAGAATTAGCCCACATATCAGATGCGACATCTCTTGTCGTTGCTGCCGGTGATGACAATGCCTTGACACTCTCCCTTCTGAACACTAACTTCACAAGCGCTGAGGCTGGTGGCGCAACCACAGTCACGATTCCAGATGCCCATGCTGCGTGCATCACGACGGGAAAGATAATCGCACAGCGTTACTGTCAGGACAAAGAGAGAACACGGGCAACTATCGCTACTTCTGGGAACGATCATCGGGTCAAGATTTGGTGCGTCGAGGTAGATGATAGTCAGACCGGAGTGGACGCGATCCAGGTGCAAATGATTGCAGATAGTTACAGCTCTGTAGCAGATATATCTTCGCTGGGTTTGATCCCAGAAGAATCCGGAGAGACTAAACTGCTTGTCTGCGGTGTTGGTATGGAGATTATGGACATCCAAATGCATTAGCTTGTACAATTTCTGGTTATGATGTGATGTTATAGAGTTTTAGATCTTAAGTCACTCCGAAATCCAATTAAAACTTCGATCTACCCCAATATCTAAGAGAAGTACTCTTTCTAGATGAGGGCATCCAGTTTGATGCTATTCTGGGGATACCGGTCATTGTTAGGTACGAGCGCCTTAGGATATGCATTCACCTGTATTGTACATTGTTTATTAACTGCAGCGATGATGCAGTGATCAATATTATAAAATGCAGACACCCAAACACTTCTCCCAGCTTCTTTCACACGTTCACGTGCACATTCACGTGTCAGTATATCCCCAAAACAGGTCAAAATGTAGTTGCCTGATCTGAGGCAGATATGCTGTTCCTTGTGCGTCTCTTTCGTTTCATGTTGGTGTGCATTTAAGCAAACATGCTACCTTGTATTCCTCAGCAGAAAACATACACTTGAAGGACCTACTATCTCAGTTGTTGGGATAGGAACCAAATATGGTACCACCTTTCTTCAGCCAGATTTCATCGAAGATCTACTGTCACGTCATTGCCATGATTCCTCTGCGTAGACTAACCTATGCTTAATGTTTTCTTCGTCTACGCTAGCTGACCTTACTATCTAGGGTAGCAAGAACATTGACCCTCCTCCAGAGGTCTGAAGTTCAACATCTATACCTTTCCCAGGAAGACACAATTAATGGTATCAGCAGACTCTCCACAATCGCAGACGCAGACGCTCTTTTCAATCAATATGGTATTTCCCCGCCGCGAGCGCCGCAAAAGGGGCCATCTCAGAGTGGCCGTTCTCTAAAGGACATAAAGCATATCGTAGCTGTGACCTGTACAAACATGGCCAACCCTGGCTTTGACATCACTTTGCGCACACAGCTCGGCCTATCTCCTACTGTCCACCGCACTCTCTTGCATGGTCTCGGCTGTGCTGGCGGCATTGCTGTACTCCGCACTGCCCACGGATCACTTTTTGGAATGTCGCTGCAAGGTGTTTGGTAGGGCAGAGCTTCACCGTGTTGAGTCAGTGAGTAGAATCGGCGTTGGGCTGTCATGCTTTAGTGACGGTGCTTCTGCGATGTTGGTTACCAATGGGATAAATAAAAACGCTCAGAAAGAACGGCCATTTAAGATTTGCTCAGGTTTCGGAGCGTATTTATGATGACTCTGAGGGTTATAGTGCGTTGAATGTTGGGCAACTCGGTGAGTAATTCTGCCTCTGCTTTGGAAAAGCTTTGTCTATTGGATTGGATAGACTTGCTAAACAGAAGGTGCGCTATGAAGGATATGAACCTGTCATATCAACCTCGTTGGGGGTAATCGTCTCGTCTGGCTTATCACCCAACTTCACCGCACTTATTGACTCTATTCCAAGCCTCGCCTCTGGTTCAGCTGACTGCTCACCGAGCTCCTTTGACTGGGCTACAGACCCCGGCGGTCTTCCTTGAAGCTTGCCCGAAGGGCATTAACCCTGCACAGGCGCATTCTGTCCGATAGTTACGCCGTCTACAAGCCCAAGAGAAGTACCATTTCCTCAACTGTGTTCAACATACTAAATCAGATGAGAAGGTATGGGAACGACAATGGGAGTGGGATAAATAGTAAAGACAAAGTCGTGGCTATGTCAATTGGGCCGGGGGTTACATTGGAGATGGCGGGTTTGCGCAGAATAACCACGGATCGCCTGCGATATTCGGAGCTTTGGTGCGAGTAATATCGGCTATTCTTACTCTTCAGCTGACATTTGGAGGAAATCTTGTCTTTTGTGGTTTGTTGGTCTTCAGCCAATGACATAGGACAAATGGTGTGCCAATCTGAAGGGTACTAAGTTAGGTTAGATTTTAATTTCCATCACCTCCCTGGTGATGACCATATGATTCAAAGAATATCCAGATTCATCAAACTTCCCCGCACGAGATAATCACATAAGCCCATATCAAGCCAACTTCGATCCACTGCAGAAACAGCGAATCGCCCGAGTCTGCCGTGAAGGAATGCCGTGACTAAAGCGGCATAGGGTTTCGAACCCCACGGGCAGTTGAAACAGCACCCTGGTGCCACTTGCATTCTAGAATGAAGATCTTCACTTGCAGTTCCCCCTTGGGGTTAATCGAACAGGATTCTGCAGGTATTCTGTATCGGGGAAATTACTTCCGGCACAAAACGACACGCGGTCAATCCCAGGACAAATTCCGGGTAAATGGAGATCTTTGTAGTCGCCGAATGTTTTCCGTACTCCGCCAGAATGCCATTGAATGGGTAATTTCCAGTGGTATTCAAACAACCATTGTTTAAACATTATTGATGGGGGGTTCCTGTGACATCTATCAGCAGAATGGATAGGATCTATAGGGCCGTGAAAATGCATCGTATAAGAATACACGCCATATAAGAGTATATGGACACCCTGTATGAATTCCTGCAGAGAAACGTCCTTTCGATAAACTACTGAAATCCGCGCAATAGTATATCCATACCATATTACCGGTGCCCTTCACCATGAAGTTATGCACTCCCTGGCTTATGGCAAGCGCCATCTCCACAGTTGCTGCCCGGCCGTGGCCGAGGGCTGCGGACACCACATATTTCTTTACTTTGTATGGAGTTACTCGACTTGTATGACTTTGATCAAGCCAAAAAGCTGACATTAAGTATAGTGGCAACTCGTATACACAGACTGGTTTTAGTACAACGGGCGAACAGCCATCCGCTTCAAATCCCATGGGAAATCCCGCCCTGGGTGAGCGTTGGTTATTGTTAGAACCCTATCATTTACACACTAAGACTAATACAATAGATAGGGACCGGTACAACTACTGGAGGCACAAACTGGGTGGGATATCTGACAACGGCGGAAAATGCGTCACTCGTCCTTTCGTACAACCTGGCAGTGGGCGGCGCTAGCATTGATAACTCGCTCGTTCAGGGCTCGACAAACGTCGACCTTGTGTCCCAGGTGGAGATCTTCGACGGTGCGTATAGCAGTAAGCCCGCTTCTGCACCTTGGACGGCTGAGAATGCCGTTTTCGGGTTCTGGATTGGAATCAATGAGTACGTCGGGTTTTGGCTTGAAACACTTGAAGTGTATGGCTTACATTGAACCTAGTATCGGGAACGCATTTTATAAGACCGATGCCGACACATTCACACCGCAGCTGACCGCACGACTTACATCACTCGTGCAGCAGATCTACAGTGCTGGAGGTCGCAAATTTCTTTTCCTCAATGTTCCTCCCACCAGTCGGAGCCCCATGTTCCTGAATCAGGGAGAGGCTACTGTTGAACAGCATGCGGCATACTTGGCTGTGTATAACAAGAACCTTGAATCAATGGTGAATGAGTTTAAAGCTAACCACACGGATGTGAGTACATACAGCGCACTACTGCATTTCAGAGACTGACCCTGTTGCTGAAGGCTACTGTCGTGTTCTACGACACTTGGTCTTTCATGTCGAAGGTTCTGGACAGTCCTACGGACTATGGGTTTCCAGATGCCACTTGTATCAACAGTGACGGCACTTCTTGTATCTGGTGGAATGATTATCATCCTTCTGCTAAGTATCAACAGCTCCAGGCGGAGGATATGAAGCAGGTACTGCAACCTCTGGGGGCATGGTAGTTTCGGGTATCGGCTATTGTATACAGTATAGATAGTTTGAAGTAGTAGTGTGAATAGCATGAATCAAGGGTCAACCGAGCCTTGTCAATAATACATGCAGTACAGTGTTTCGCTTTATGTTTCTATACAGAAGCCCTCCATATTTGCCTGAAATTGGAATCAAGACGCTGAAATTTACAGCTTATTCTCCAGTTTATTCTCAGATTGGAGTAAGGCCACAATTATCATACGATTGGTGTCTGCATGTTCTTTTCCTGCCACATCCGCAATGTCATCATCATGCATATGATTCTGAGTTTAGAGAAAAGAGCCTGAGCAAAATATAAGAATTTAGTACAAACTGGAAACCCAATTCCCAGAGGGCCACGGACACCCCAGAATTCTATCCCCGCATCTAATAACTCTAACTAATCAAGTTCTATAGACTGTTAGGCGTCGTCACGCGTGCCTGAAGAATCATTCTCCGTTCTCGTTTCATCCAAAAGCCAAGACGGGGAAAGGGGCCCTTCCAGTAATTTCCATCTCTCGCCCCGGGTAATACTGACCAAGTCAGTCGATTGATCTGGTGATTCCTATACTCGCTCTCCTTCCTCCGAGTAACCAACGTGGGTCTTTCTCAAGAACCAAGATGTCAGCGGTTCTTCCATCTACGGGCCGAAACCCCGACGTCTGGTTTCTTCGTTCCTGATATGCATGTTTCAAGACTGGATATCCACAAATCAGTTGATGCTGTCGGTAGTAGAAAGCAGATGGCCACTTGTCAACTATTCCGGATCCGATGGAGGAAAGTTCTCAACTTCCAGGTATAAAAGCAGAACCAGTTCCTTCCCACCATAAAGAAATGACACACAAGCAGTTGAGCTGTTGTGATCTTTTCTCATTCTCTTCCTTTATATTTTGGTACCACTGTGGACTTCAACACAATGAAGTTCCGTAGCCTTTTCTTTGCCGCCGTAGCTGGCTCTGCGGTTGCTGCTCCTCTGGCTAAGGAGCAGATAAAAAGGGCTTCGGTTTTCCAATGTTAGTCTTTACTTTTCTTTCAGTGTCTTTCTAAAGTATAAAACTACCAGGCTAATTGATAACGCAGGGTTTGGCACTAATGAGTCCGGAGGTGAATTTGGCGAAAACAACCTCCCTGGTACATGGGTATGTGATTTCAACCGTTGTCAACATCGCGCCACGAGATTTACAATCCTGAACTGACTGTATTGGCTGCAGGGCAAAGATTACATTTTCCCGGACCCCGCGACCATTACCACCTTGATCGGAAAGGGAATGAACACCTTTCGTATTCAGTTTAAGATGGAGAGGCTGACTCCGAACGGCATGAAAGGGTCCTACAATGAGGATTACCTGAGGAATCTGACATCTGTATGCTCTCGGTATGGCTTACGAAATGAGTTACCGTACTAACGTTAAAATACAGGTGGTCAATGCCGTCACCAATGCAGGTGCTTATGCTGTCTTAGATCCCCACAACTATGGCAGATTGTGAGTATCTTCTTTATCCGTTCTATGAGAGATCTTTTTCGTAAGGGCGATGCTAAAAGTCATCGCTACAGCAATGGCCAGGTCATCTCTTCAACATCCGACTTCCAGACTTTTTGGAAAAACTTTGCGGGAAATTACAGGACCAACTCTCGGGTCATCTTCGATACCAGTAAGTCAACCTGGTAGTGTCCTTTCCATTGTCTCTATGTTTGAGTAGCTTTGATCCTGACATTGCTATCCGCAGACAATGAGTACCACGATATGGACCAGGAACTGGTTCTAAAGCTCAACCAAGCCGCCATTGACGGTATTCGAGCAGCTGGAGCCACGGAGCAATATATCTTCGTCGAAGGCAACTCATGGACCGGAGCTTGGACCTGGGTTGATATCAATGACAACATGAAGAACTTGGTTGACCCTCAGAACAAGATCGTATACGAGATGCACCAATACTTAGATTCAGACGGATCAGGCACCCATCTGGAGTGCGTCTCTGAGTCGATTGGCAAGGAACGCGTCACTAAAGCCACCCAATGGCTCAAGGACAACAAGAAGATCGGTATTCTCGGCGAGTTTGCCGGTGGCAAGAACGACCAGTGCCGGACTGCCGTGAAGAACATGCTGGGATATCTGGCTCAAAACACTGATGTGTGGAAGGGCGCTCTTTGGTGGGCGGCTGGCCCATGGTGGGGAGATTACATGTTCAACATGGAGCCTCCGAATGGCATTGCTTATACGGGGATGTTGGATATTCTGCAGCCATACTTGGCGTAGTAAGGTTGCTGCGAAGTACAGGGTTTGGGAATGATTTGATCTACTCTTCTATTTTGCAGTATATTCTCCCTATGGGGTTCGACCGGAAATATCGGCAAATAGATTTGATATTATGAATTTATACTGAGTGTACACAACAGTTCTTGTGCAGCGCTATTATTTGAGGACCCACTCTGTAATATGCTATCTGACCACAGCACACCCTAGACTTGCTTGATTAGCGGAGATGATGGTCTGAGGTCTGTGGAACGGATATTAGTATCGGCGAAGAGGGTGGTGATGGGGTGAAAGGGATGGCAGCGTACAAGGTTCCACCTCAGGGTATTGTTAAGAGACGTGCTCAGGGGCCCCAATATTCTATTAGAATGTACACTTAGGGTTATCAGAGCTTTATCCCCGGTTTCCGTAGCTCGATACTCTTCAGATTCCTTGACTGAATACTCAAGGTTCTCAAGGCCTCCTCTCAGGCTTCTATGACTCAGTATCCTCACGGTTCTTTTGTTGACTACCAACTCTCAAGGTTCTCAAGGTTATATTGGTTCCCCCACAAAATTAACAACTTAATTGGCCAACAATGACAAAGGTTATAGAGAAATGGAAAGAATCTTCTCAGTTCGGCCTCCCTATAAACTATATAAACATATAACATTGTCCCTTCCAGACTCATTACTCCAACACGCATAACACAAGAGAGTCTCAGTTCTATATTTTAACACCTCAATCAATGAAGATGCAATTCTCCGTCGCCGCTGACACCACCATCCTCGGCGACTCCTTCGCTGTTGCTGCTCCTCCTGTCGATGTAGGATACAGTACTGAGGATGTTAAGACCACCGACCTCGACATTACCAAGGGAATCTTCGGCAAGGTGACCTCTGTCTCCTTTAATCTGTCTGGTAACAGTGCCACGAATTTGGCCTGCAGTACCCAGAATCCGACCCTTGGTGAGTAGGCGAGCGATTTCACTCGCTGCGGCGATTCCGACTACTTGTTCACCCAGATTCGTGGAGAAGATGTTGATTTTGCATTGTCGGTTTTCCATGAATTCCATGTTGAGTAAGTGCTGCTGTTTATCTCTAAATTTTTTATGTAGGGTGACCAAGATTGTTGAACGATTGTGTTTTAGTGGCTCTGGTGTCTATAGTGCCGGCCAGTACGGCCAGTCTGAAGCCCTCACCAGCTGTATCTCTGAGAACAGCAACGTCCAGGTCTGCAAGCAGACCGAGACGACACCCCTTACTGTTATTCTTCAGGGCCAGTAAACTGTGAATGGAAAGGTTTGAGAGCGAGAAACAATATATGTTATTAGCTAGATTTTACATGCCTGTATTGTGATGAGAATTAAATCTTGTTATCACATAACAAAACAATATAAAAAACATTCACAAAACCTTTTTCTTTTAGGTGAAAAATCAAGCAAAAGATACTTTGCTTGGTATGACCACTTTTGCCTTGCTCATAACACTTTTAATACTGCTGTTTAGATGGTCGGCTGATTCGTTTGCCCTGACCTCTTACCTTGGTAAAATATATATCACGGCTTGCTCATAAAGATACTAGGGGCCTCTTCATTTCCCTTAGGAACGTAGAAGTATTTGAAAGTGTAGGCGCCTGAAGGGCCTAAGACAACTTTGCAACAGCCCATTTATGTAAACAACGGGTTGCCGCAGTTCCTAGATAATTTAACGTTTTCAACCTCTTTCGAAAAGCTTCCATTTCTATGGATTTCTCGCATAGTGTACAAAAAGTCTTGCTCGAGAGGCTTGCTAAGCATTCTATACAATCTGGCTCATTTTGATATATATTCGGCTTCTACTTTTTCTTTGAAAGCTCTGGTATTTTGTCTGAACAGAGGTCATCAGTTTGACCCCTGTCTCAGTCAACCCCTTTTAATAAGTCAGAGAAACGTATCTATCAGCAACCAAGGAGTCAACAGAGAAATGATCTATCATAGTTAGTACTAGTAGGAATAGCGCCAGTGTAGAAAAAATTCGACCAACCAAGGGTTAGAGAAACAACCTAATAAACCCTTTCTCGTGGCTGATTATGGACATTCATACTGCAAAGCTGAAAACATTGCAAACAATACACTATTTCTGTCTCTTGACAGTAATGGTTCACGCGAGACTACTGGTGGTTCTAAAGGGAGATCCACTGATTCGTAGGGCATAGACCATGAGACCATGAGCACTGCCCGGTATCGTCGTGTACTCGGCAGTCTAATTGTAGTTGTGGGGGTTTGTAAGTGTTAAGATTTTCGCTTAAGGACAGGGACAAAAGATCCACTATCCCGGCAGTGTTGCTTATGTATGGAGTACGTACATGAAATTGAAGATGTCTAAAGGTTATTTAAGCTTGATCTGGTAAGTCTTTGGCTAAGACTTAGTAAACTTGTCATCAGCATGGTTAGTACGGAGTACTATCTGATTTTTATTTTATTTGATTTATTATTGGTTTTCTGTTTCTATAGCTCTGATCCTTGCATGTATTACCTGTTACGGAGTACATGCCTCCAGTTCTTCATGGAGTCCGCTACTAATCTGGAGTATACTCCAATTATTTACTGTGTCAAAAGCTCAACATATGTCTGAAAGGATCTTTTTGTGAGGAAATATCGATTTCCTTTGTTTATTTCCCCCCCTCTTAAGGGGCTCAATGGGCTTGTTCCTGGTTCACCCTTTTGGGAAAATTTCTTCGGTTAGTGGTACGGAAGGATTTCGGGACTTTACCGGATTGGGTAGATTATCTCTGCGATGAATCGTTGCAATTTGGTTGGTTCGCCCTAGGCAGCAGAGATTTTAAGCCTCTGTTCCAGAGAATTCATTTGTATGGACTTGGGAAATCTAAATAAAGTGAATCTTAAAAGATTTCATTGCCAAGCTCAAAATAGTGAAGCCTGACTGCGCCTTCAATTAGAGTATACTATACCCTGATAGATTGACTGACGCAGTCCAGAACAACCAGGATGAATGCTAAAGGAGGCCGTGTCTTGGTCCTCCACAAGTGCGTCAGATCCGTTTCAATTTGACAACTTTAATTCCGATGTATTCTCTTTAGTAACCGACCTACTTTAGTAGCGGGCACATAACTACCTGACCCTGTCGGCAGAGTTTACTTTCAGGGACCCTCAACAAGCGATAGAAAAGTCCCAAGACAACGACGCGTATGACTCCAGCCATTTATGACGTGGCGATAGGGCTGGTCGGACCCCACCACGAGGCTCGAGACCTCCCGATAGGGACTAGTGTCATACGACATGTTCCGGTGGACTCGTATGGCAAATTAACGATCCCGCAGTTGCGGTGGAAACCTCAAGTGAATTTATAGAAACAGAGCGTGGCGTAGTCCGCGGGCGGACACGGTGATTGGTCTGACGATCCAAGAAAACCTAACCTGCGCCTCCCCAAAAAAGAAAGTTGATAGTTGGCCTGGGGCCATGACGATCATCGGGCTGCCCATCTTAAAAACAACGCGATTCTCCCGTCTCACTGTTTTTCAATCCTGCCATCTCATTTATTTATTTTCTTTCAAAGTCTCTCTCCTCTTTATTGTCTGATTCTTCCTCCTTACATCGGACATTTAACGAAACCGCATCTGCCCCACAGCTAAACTAAACAAATCAATCACATCAACACCGTCGCTATGGGTAAAGGCGGTCGAGTTCTCTGCATAATCACACCCTATGCACTCACCATCGCCTCGTTGGTATGCCTCATCATCGTCGGTCTGGGCTGCACAAACTCGGGCTCCAGCACACTAAACGATTTGTATTTCTTCCGGGTAAGAATTCTTCCCCGTCTCAGGAGCAGGAGGAATTCGAAATCATATTAACAGCACTCTAGGCCAACCTGCAAAATTTGACAACAACCTCATCCACGAAGAGCACAGTCTCTCAAGCCCTTACCGATGCCGGTGTGACCGTTTCGGATGGAGATATCTCGGCAGCCCTAGAACAGGTGGAGAAGCAGTTTGACATCAAGGACTTCTACAACGTTGGTCTGTGGGGTTACTGTGAAGGAAACATCAACAACGACAAATACAATGTCTCGGAATGCTCGAAACCGAAGGCGGAGTTTTATTTCAACCCCATCCAGGTGTGGAACTTGGAGGAGACCGGCCTTGAAAATGGCCTCCCCAGTGGCATGCGCAAGTCTTTGAACCTTTACAAGAACGTCTCCAAGTGGATGTTCATCGCCTACATCGTCGCCTTCGTCGCTACCATCATCGAACTGGTCGTTGGTATCTTTGCTATCTGCAGTCGCTGGGGTAGCTGTGTCACCACTCTTGTCTCTGGTGTATGTTTTTGCCCTTTTGGTCTTTCCCCAATCATTTAACTTGACAAATGCTAACTTTTCACAGGTTGCTTTCCTCTTCACTGCTGCCGCCTCCGTTACTTCTACGGCCATGTTTGCTACCGTAACCGGTGCTTTCAACGAGAATCTGAAGAGCTACGGTATGCACGGTAGCATGGGAAAGAACATCTATGTCACCACCTGGTTGGCTGTCGCCTTCTCCCTGGGAGCCGCTCTCTTCTGGATGCTCAGCACCTGCTGCTGCTCCGGCCGCTCTCCCTACAACCACAAGAATACTCCTCGCGGTGTAACAGCCGAGAAGACTCCCTACACATATGAGCCTATCGGTCCTCAGGCCCACTCGACCCCTTACAACAACAACAACACCTACCCACCACCCCCCCCTCCTGCTCAGAACCGGACAAACGCCTACGAGCCGTTTAGACACGTCTAAACGATCCCATTTTCAAGGGACTTGTTCACAAAAACAAACCAACGCATTAAAAAAAAAAAAAAAAAAAAGAACACATGGTCGTGATCACCAAGTTAACTCGGCCAACGACTGTCCGATGATCTATTCGTGAGCATTATTGCAAGGCTCATTGAGGATCTTCATTTATGATAATGCCAAGTTGCAACATGAACCTTTTGGGACTTGTATTGTACTTCTGTGTTTTATTATTTGGCTGGGCGGATAGTTCTCGGCTTTTTCTTTCATTCGGTATTTGGTTTGGAATTTATTGCGGATATAGATTTGATGTCTATGACATAGATACCCTCCTTAATTATATAGTTATTTTCGATGCATTGGCTATATCTGTACTTGTACACTCCAGCTGTAGAAATTTCGGATCTTCATCCTCACGAGAGACCGTTGCTCAACCTCAATACGGAAAGAAGATCTGATAGGATAACTGGAGATATTCTCTTGACCACGAAGTTGCAGCGTGTTTTGTCGCACTACTGATAGATATCATCGGATATCAATCACTAATTCATCGATCTTTCTTATTACAGAAAGTAGTATAATATAAATACAGTTAGTGAATTTCTCTTCCTCTAGATTATCTCTCTCCATGTAGCTCAGAAATCCATTACCTATATCAATCCCGAGAAAGAGGGAAGGCATTAAAGCGAACGCCATACAACAGGGATATTACGTGAAGCATATCGTACACCAGGTCCACCATAAATAAGGAACGAGGATAAATACCCGGAATCTATTCAGTTTAAAAAAGAAAGGATATAATCAGAATAGACGGAAAGCCGACCGACTAGTTTGCAAAGTAGATCATTTAGGAGGCGGATTGGAGTAACAGGGCCGCTGAGGCACTCCCTTATTATCTGCAGGTATGGGGGCCCAATCACGCCGGAACTTGCGTTCAGCGAAGACGTTCTGGTCTGCGCGGGCCCATTTTTTGAACGGTGTGTTGGAATCGTCGCACCAGGAGGGTCCTGTTGGGACGATATGTCGGAGGGAGAGGAACCAGTTTTCATTGATGCTTTCTGCTTCGCTTGCTTCTGAGGCGTTGTCGTTATCGCTGTCTGAGAGGGGCCCTGGAGAGGGTTCTTCGTCTCCGAGTTCGATGCTGGCAATCTCGTGCGTCTCGTCCATTAGGTCGTCTTCGTCGCTGTTGATTTCACTTTCTGCGATGATGGATTCGGCAGGTTCTGGGACGTCTCTTGGTGTGTTGTAGATTTGACAGCCCATCTCCATATGCAATTGTTCTTCCGACTCTGAGTGGTATTCATTCATCTCTGAGTGCTGCTCTTTAGCCACGTAATTGTGCACCTCAATCTCTGGTTGCAGTTCCTCTGCCTCTGAATAAGTTTCCTCAATCGCTGGTCGCTGTTTTTCGGGCCCTGAATGAGTACCATCCATCCCTGGTAGCTGCATATGTGACTCTGGATGCTGTTCGTCTGCGTCTGAATGATGTTCCTCGATCGCAGGTAACTGTTCCTTGGTCTTCGAAAGTTGTTCATCGGCAGGCGTACGCAAACTAGTTTTAGTTATTGGAGTAGGCGACGACATGGTGAATGACATTCTATCATCGTCGGTGTCAGATTGGGTGCCTTGGGTTGCAGGCCCAAACGAGTGTGCGTGGAAGTTGGAGAACTTGTCCACAAGGCTGGCGGTGAATGATGTTTCTGCTCCATTTCTAGAGCGAGGCGGACTCATTGCCGCGTCTGATGCAGGTACGTTTTGTGCTGCAACTACTTTGATTCCTTCAGCGGTAAGGCTCCGCTTTTTGTGAGATGGTTTGGAAAAATTCAACGTAAAATACTCTTCGTACACCAATGACTTCGTCTCCATAAAAAGACACTTCTCGAGGTAGCGGGGATATTCTTCCAAGTGATTAATGACAAAGTCGTCCCATAGGAAAGACCGTTGTAGGCTCCCTTTGGCTCGAAGCCTCCGTAGCATGAAGCAGAGCTTCGTGAAGTGTAGAAAGTCTCCGGCATAGCTTGGGTAATCATTTCGAAACTTTTCATATACTCTTTGTGCCTCTAAGTGTTCTGTAGAGCGATGGATGTAGACCTGCCGACGGGAAAATACACCAGAAGCCGGCTTATTTAGCTCTACGATAGATGCGTTTGCGCCCTCATCTTCCCTGGCTCTAAGTCGCTTCGACGAAGGTGGCTCTTCAACTTCAAAACTAGATGCGGGGCGCTTCAAGGGTGACGTTTGGCTATGCTCCATACACGACGAGCCTTTACCTGTTGCTGCATCCTCGTTTTTCACCTCTGATTCCATAGAGGATATCATTTCATCGTGAGAGGAAAACGGTTTCGACGAGTCTTGTGATTCAAGGGTAGACGTAGGTATTGGGGCATTCGACTCATGATCCCTCGGCGCCGAAGAATCTAAGACAAAGGGAGTTTGGGAGTTAGGGGTGGGATTTCGCATTGACCATTTACCGTCACTCAGCTGCGTTCCCAGAACGTCAACGTCGTTCGGCTCCTCATTGGTTGTATGAATATTTGATTCCTGAGTGCCTTCTGCATCACCGTCGTTGCTTGCATATGTGTTGACGATGCGTGACTGAGAAGACAATTTGGCCGCCTGGGATGATAACTGGTCTGGATGGTGAGATTCTAAAGTGGCATTACCCATCCTTAATCTTGTGGGACGCAGACGACTGAGGTTGGCTACAGGTGTTTCCATAACTTGCACATGCCCGCGTGTTGTAGGCAGCGCAGGGAGAGAGGACTCGGGGCTGACGATAACTTGCTCTGACTGATTGGTGAAGACTGATCGCTGTGATCCTTCAAGTGGGCAGGGAACAGATGTGTCCATGATTGAATCCTCGCTTTCTGCATCTGACTCCCCTTGGAGATCATGTCCAGAAGCTCTAATATCATCATAATCCAGTCCAGAGCTCTGCCCCTCATTTGCAGGTCGGTTGTTCCCTGATTGTGAGGTTTCCATAGATCCATCATGATCCTGCCGGGCCTCGGAAATAGCCCGGAGATCTTGTAGATTTTCGCATGTTGGCGTTAGACTGACTTCCTTTGGTTGCTGCTTTTCTAGCGCATTGTCGGAGTTTGCGCCACGTAAATCATTGCGTTTATTCACTGGTACTCGGGTTACAGGACTGCTGTCTGCCGGGAGTGCTCGAAGAGGACGGGAAACCCGCTCCGGAGAGCTTTCAGACCATTGCGAGCTTCCGAGTTCGTCGTCAGATTCTGCATCTGTTTGAGGTGTAGGGCTGTTGGTTACCGGTGAAGGTTGGGGAGATTCAACCTTCCCAGGCTCCAAGGACTCGAGTTCTTTTTGTTGAGCCAGGCGGCTCCTCTGTAATACGATTTCATTCCATTGGGCTAGAAGTTCAGGTGGCACATAGCCTTGAATCAGGGTTCCACTAATGGGCGGAACAAATTGACGGGTATGCTGTTCGAACAATGCAGCTTGGTTTTTTGGTATCCTAATGTCCCTAGTCCGGATACCAGCCATACCATGCCAAGGGTCGACGTGGCTAGGGCTTAAACCACGCCTTGTACCAAGAGCTGTTCTTTTTGGAGATGGCTGGTGTAACAAGGTGGACTGCCCCTCGTCAGCGTGCTCATGATATAATGTCTCCGTAGACTGCGCGTCGTGCCCTTGTCGTCCATCGCTATCGTTAAACGATCTTTCATCGACTTCATTCACCGGTAACTCGCGATCCACATCCTGTCGTTGTTCGAGGATAATAGGGCTGTTGTGCCGGGCAGCAAGTGTTGATTTAAGGTTAGGACCTAGCGCCTTTTCCTGCGCTGCTTCATTATGAGGAGCCTCATGAAAACTTTTAGCAGCACGTAGGCTACTCTCTCTGGCCTCAGCTCTAACAAGAGCTTCGTCGTCTAGCGATCTGGCAACCGTTTTATACTCATCGTTCACTGGCACGCCACTGTTAGCTGCTTTGGTATGAGGTCCTAGATATCCGAGTAGTGCACTTGAAGACGCCGAGCTGCGCTTGGATGGGTATGGAGCTATCATGGGCGGAACTCCAGTAGAGTCCACAAAAGATGCCTGAGCTTGGGATTGTAGGAAGTGTTGCGACGCGTGCTCTCTAGAAATCTCATGAGCCTGAGTATTCAGGGAGTCATCGAAACAATATGCATCTGATTGACTCGTGGTATGGCGACTCTCCCGAGACTTAACGATATCAGAAATTCTTGCCATCAAGCGACGTATCGTGCCATTCTTTTTTATTCCTTTGCCTTGCGGCGCGCCTTTGTACTTCCCTCTGTCTAGCACAAGCCTAAAATGCTTGACGTAGAGGTGAACCTTCGGAGGAGACACGGCATATTCAAGGACCACTTCATAATCAAGCAGCTGGACGTAGTCGTTGATGAACGCTTCTCTGTTAAATGAATGTCCAGGGGACTCCCGTTTGAGTTCCTCCAAAGACTCTTTTGCGAGCACGGCTTCAATCTGCGTGCTGAAGTCGGTTAAAGTTGACATATTTTTTTCCTCACCCTCTGTCCACTAAGAACAGATATGAAGTAGTTAGAGTCTGTCATTTTTTAGTGGCCTGGAGGCTTACATCGAGTACTATGGCGTACTGTATAGAACGACTGGCAAAACGAAGATTACTTCCATCGTCCTCCAATTCCGAGCTGTCCACCTGCCCCCGGACATACAGAGAAAGATAACGTTCAACCAATGGCGCGACCCACGCACTCAATGAGTCCATTATGTAGACGCAGAAGAAATTGGGTCAGGATAAGAAGTGTCGTAACCTGGTATACCATAGTAGTAATCCAGTGTACTGCATGACGGTCAATCTCAGTGAGAGAATTTTGACGAGTGAATTCGATAAAGAGTGAGAATAAAGTACATCATAGTTCAGGGTACTGCATGTTTTCTTTTAAGATACTACTCGCTGTGAGAAAATAAGATGATTATGGGGAGCTAGTTGTTCCTCGTGGGATAGATACTAGTTCCTTTTTTTGTCGCCCTTCACGCGAAGGAAAGCTTCGACGCGCCTCACCGCCCGACAATTCCCTGACACCAGCCACACTTTGGCCCCGCCACAACCACGTCATTGGGCAGCATATCACGGGCATATGGCGGGCATTCTGTTCAAGGAAAAGCATTCATCTCGACAAATCTTATATCCCATTCTCGAACGCGTCCCGACGACTCGTCATAATTCCAACTCCAAGTAAGGACCGATTGGAACTCACAAGATATTTTCGGACGATGCGGGCCCAATCTACCCATGCATGGATACGCACGACCCAGACTTCAATCAGTTTCCTTCACCAGCAATCGAGACTTCCCAGAAGGTAGATGCAACAAATACTTGCGACAACTTGCCCCTTCTAACCTGGGGTGCTTTGCCTCCATTCCCTAATATTCGAGATACCTACCTTTGATCAAACCGGATACGACAAAGCTTCGATGACTTCGCAGCGATCTCAAGGGACGTCAAGTCCGTCCGCGTCGTCTATCTTCCTCCCGCTAGGACGACGAGGCTCACGGACATCGTTGTCAACTCACGCCGAACGACAAGGCTTAAATGCCGCACTCGACCAGATCCATACGGCAGCTTACCAGTCGGATTCTCTTACCACATTCAATGATTTTACCAATCCACCCGCTCCCACTTCAGCGACAGAGGAGAAAAGCTTCTCAGGCGAGCTACAAGGGGGCTTGAGTGGGCTGTACAGTCGGTTTCGAACTTCTGTGGGGGGGGTAAGAGACATTGTAAGCGGTGTGGGGAGGTCGCTAGACAGATCCTCCACTGAGGACCATGGTCTAAAAAGCCCTCCATCGGATCGCTCCATTTCGAGGTCTGCTCATGGCTCAACACCTTCCATAGCAGACTCTCAACAGTATCAACCAGGCTCCTCGCAGGGGTCAAGATTACATTCACCAACATCCGCAACCCACCAACCTCCGCAGGAAGTGTTTCACTCTCTACTGGGTGGGAAGGGCACGAGGCTCTCTTCGAAAACTGTGAGTGTCTCCTCAAAAGCCTCCATCTCGCCATCACCTGCAATAAAGTCTCCTATTGCACCGTTGTCCAAAAGCACAACTAGCTCGGCAGCCGTAGATCCGACCGTTACTGAGCTCCATGTCAATGCTATAAAGGAGCCTCATAACTCAAGCAATAACTCCGTCAATCTCTCCTCGCACAGTTTCCAATCAATAGATTCAATTAGCACAGACAGAGAAGAAGGACCTCTGACTGCATCTATAAGTTCTTCGGGATGGGGTCAACGAATATCGCATTCCCCGGTACTGCAGGCGAAGGCACAGAGTCTCTCGTATGAAGGCACAGGCACAGGCGCTTCGGATATTAGCAGGTCCTCTACAATGAACATTCAGGCACCCGATACTTTCCAGAGATCAGAGGGCCAAGCCGTTCATGAGCTAGATTCGCCATTACCTGGGCCGATACGAAAATCAAGACTTTCAGCTGATGCCGCGCATGACGGGACATCCCTAGTTCAGGAGAGGATCCGGTCGAACTCGGGGGCTTCATTCAAACCAGATCGATCTACTACTGTTTCAAGCTCTGGAATGAATAATGTATTGCAGTTCCCCGATCAACAAACTCCATCTACCTCTACAATTCCAATGCCCTTGACAGAAGAAGAGTTCCATTCGAGAGAGTCGTCAAATGCACTTGTCAATCGCAATCCCATGGAACAACTTGTCCTTCCAAGCTCGATCCGCTTACCGGGATATGTTGCCTCTCAGGCCACCCCAAGCGAGATGTCATCGGGTTCTGCCGCCGTAACACCGCTGGACACAGCAATTGATTACGGCCTTAGTCAAGACGGGCGAGGCCGGCGTACACACTCAGCTGGCGATGGTGTTATGTTGCAACTCCGGAGTAAACTGCTCAGTAAGGATTTTTGGATGAGAGATGAAAATGCGAAGGACTGCTTTCATTGTAATGAACCATTCTCCACTTTTCGACGTAAACACCATTGTCGAACGTGTGGCCAAATATTTGATTCTAAATGCACGCTTCTGATCCCCGGAGATAGATTTGGTCAACCAGGCACCATACGTGTTTGCAAACCTTGTGAACTTATGATAAACGGGCATGATGACGATTCTTCCGAGTTTTCAGACAGCGAACAGAGCCCTGTTGTGGTCAACCCCAGAGTCTCCGATTTAGGCTTGGGTATTCATTCGCGTACTATCGGCGACGATGATGACACGTCCTCTGTAATTTCGCAATCGATCGATCAAGTAATGAAAACGCCGACAATGGCGATCCCAGCAACAAGACGTGCTGGTGAAGGTCATAATCGCCGGTCAGCTGTCCTCGAAATCAGCCCGGATCGGCCATTAGCACGACCAACGTCCTCAAGGTCACTGAAGTCGTCGCTCGGTGGAAGGACTCACTCAATGGGCCACAAGCGCCACCACTCTCGTCAGCAGTTCATTCGTAATTTCAAACCTTATCATGATGACCGAGCCCCCTTCCAGAGGCGCCATGTGGAAGACACTGCTGTTGAATCACGACTACCTGCGTTTCACAAGGACAACATCATTGACCCGGATTTGGCACAGTACCTCTCCGATGATGCTTCTAGTGGCGACGAACAGCCAAGCTTGCTATCAGCAGTATCAGAAGGGTCGCTGTCTAAAAGCGGCGATAATAACGAGAGAACAACATTCGGGGGGCTTCTTGCTGCTATGAAAAAGGGACGATCTGCATTTGGAGACCGAAGCGCTACGAACTATAGTCATATCGGCCGCGAACTAGACGAAGGCAGCATTAGCAGCTCAAGAGCAGTCAACCTACCCCGACCTCGCCGGCGCAATCTCAGCGTTGCTAGCAGTGTCCATCAACGCCCCTCTCCCCGGGCATCAAAAGATAGTGTTTTTAACCCACAGGAGTCTTCAAACACGGCTCACGTATTCCCGATCGGTGTAAATTCTAGCGGATTCAAGATGACAAGAAGTTCCTCTATGCGAGGATCTAATGCTCCGCCGGCTGAGCTAAACAAGGCGAGCCTGCAACATATTCGCAAACTCCTCCGGCAACTTTTGAAAGATGCTTTGGTACCTCACGTCCAGAGCTGGGAGACTGCTCTTCTTCCCATACTTCTGAAGGCTGCGAACGAAGTTGATCCCGACGTTCAGGGTGGTGACGACATGGATATTCGTCACTACGTTAAACTTAAGAAGATCTTGGGCGGCCGACCTGGCGATACGTCTTATGTCTCCGGCTTAGTCTTTACTAAAAATCTCGCTCTAAAGAGCATGTCTAGGTCCATCCCACAGCCAAAGATACTAATCATTGCCTTTCCACTTGAGTATGCCCGTCACCAGCAACATTTCATGAGCTTGGAGCCGGTCATACGTCAGGAGCGCGAGTTTCTCGAGAATCTAGTCAGCCGAATAGCTGCTCTGCGACCTAACCTGCTTTTAGTTGAGAAAAATGTTTCCGGGCTAGCTTTAGAGTTGCTAAACAAAGCTAGAATCGCCACGGAATACAATGTCAAATCATCTGTCCTTGAGGCTGTATCCCGATGTACCCAAACTCGGATAATCACTTCTATGGATAAACTTGTGACTACTCCGGTGACTAGCGTGTGTGGCAGTTTTGATATCAAGACATATGTCTACAACGGGCGCAAAAAGACCTACACGTATTTGTCTGGCTGCCATAAAGAACTCGGGTGCACCATTGTTCTGCGTGGTGGCGATAGTGAACTTCTCGCAAAGGTGAAACGAATCACGGAGTTCATGATCTATGTCGTATACAACCTTAGGCTGGAGACGTGCTTAATAAGAGATGAGTTCGCTAAAATGCCCGCATCATCCGAGGCCGAAGTCGAGCTGACGAATGGTGCGACACGTTCAGCCGACTTATCTTTCGCGAGTAAGTCTGGGGAGAAGCCCAGTTCCCCTACACCAGGCTTGCAGCCCGACTCGAGTGAGAATAATGATGGGCCTTTTCCAGAAAAGTCCGCTGTCGCCAGTGAGGTCCTAGATGTGCCCGAGGACATTCCAATGCCGACTTATTACCAAGACTTTGTGCATGATAGCGAGACTAAGATTTTATCTGCTTCTCCGTTCGTCAAATTTGAGCCCCCCTACCTACTCAAACGTGCTAGAGAAATGGAGCGCAGGCTAGCCTACCTGAAACGCCTGCGAGACCAGAACCTTGACCATGACCAATCATCAGACGAGAAGGCTAGGTCGCAAAAGTTCGTTCTTGTAACGCCCGAGATGGTCCACGAATCTCCCCAGGGTGCGCCTCTGAAAGTAAAGGAGGTTTTGCACGCAGCTCATGATGCCGAGTATGACAGAGCACTCCATAACTATCAAACTCAAAAACGGCAATGGGAAGCTTACATTGCTGGAGCTGCGGGCGTCTTTGACCCATATGCACATCAGAATATTGTCGTTCTCTTTAGTCTTGTCTGCACTACCTCATCAATTCCCTGCTCGGGCCCAGACCTTCTTGCTTTGGAGTACTATAACGAGCACGGGGACGACACGGTCTTTGAACCTGATTGCGCACTTGGCCAATATGTGGAGGATCTTTGCCTCAATGCTAACGCTGTTTGCAACGTGAACGGATGTGAAAAAAGGATGTTTGAACATCACCGTCAATACGTACATGGGGAAGCCCAGATCAGCGTTTTCATCCAACCGTATCTTTGCAAGCAGCGAGGCCTTGAGGATACAATCTTGATGTGGAGTGCGTGTAAAATCTGTGGGGGTGAAACCCAAGTCTTTCCAATGTCTCAAAGCACATGGAAGTATTCGTTTGGGAAGTACTTGGAACTTTCATTCTGGAACAAGAACCTCCATGCTCGAGCTGGTGTCTGCCCGCACGACCTTCAGCGTGACCACCTGCACTACTTTGGATTTAAGGACATTGCCTTGCGCATCCACTATGATCCCATCAATTTGCTGGAAATCATAGTCCCAAGGACACGGGTTACGTGGAAAGTCGACAACGATCTAAAGCTCAGGAATGACGTTTATCTCAGAACTGAACAACGTCTGAACAAGTTCATGCTCTCTGTCAAAGCACGTTTGAAAGGAATTAATGTTGAAAGTGTCATTCCCAAACTGACGGAGGACTGCAAGAGAGAGATCGAGGCACTAACAAAAAAGGCTTGCGAAGACCATGCTGCTCTAATCAGGCAGTTACAAGAGAAGTATATAAACTCTCGTTATTGGGAAGTTACTCCTTTGAATGAGGTGCTACGTTTTGCTCAGGAGAAAGTCGTAGAATGGGATACCGCATTCGCCGAATTCGAGAAGAACTTCTTTCCTTCTGAGAAAGATATCAGACGACTAGCAACATTGCAGTTGAAGAAAATCTTCTTGGACAAGGATGCATCTGTCACATCACTTACTTCAACTGATGAGGCTCCGACCACCCCGACCGAACCTGAGAGTGAGAGCACCGAAGAGCCCGAAAAAGGACGTTTGATGCGTCGTATGACGCTGTCTCCGGAGAAGGCACAGAATGTCCTAGTATCTGTTGTTGAGGAGCATTCGGGCGAAGAACAGAGAGTTGAGGGTCAAGACAACAGCTCAGCCAAATCCGAAGAAAACGATACGACAGGTACCTCGCCCGTACTGGAAGAAAGAATATCATCATCTCCCCGAGACAATGTCATCGCAGAGAAAGAGGTACAGCACCTCGACTTGGCGATACCTTCAAACCAGCCTGAACAAAATCTCGTGGAAGCGAATACTCAAAGCATAGTGGATCGGCCAGAACCAGTGGCTATTCCATCCCTCTCGAAAAACGACCCATCAGCGGCTGCCATCCCTGGGCAAGCAGACTCAAGTGTATCGAGTGAGAAAAATGACGAAGCCGAAAAGACGTCGAGCCCTCCTGGTACTCCGCCAAATGTTCCACGTTCAGCTATCCCACGACCAGCCGAGGGTGCTATGAGGCGCAATGCGAAAGCTACTTCCCCGCCCTTGCTTCGTGCTCAGTCACAGCCCGCCCAGCTCCAGAAAGAAATAGGCAATGACACCGCCCCCTTGAAAGGGTTCAGGATTGGACCAGGAAGACTTAACGGTCGCGAGGGTGGTTCTGGTTCCCCTCTCTATGACACGAGGTTTAGGGGTTCAGACAAGAAACTTTCAGACCGGTTCGGTCTCAATGCCTTCAGAAACGGAAGGTTTGCGCCCGGTCCATCTTTGATCCCTCGCTCGATACCAACGAAGAAAGGCCATACGCGTGTTTCTTCTCTAGCCAAACACTTTGAGCAGTTGAGCCGTGAATTCGAAAAGGAGCGACAACGTGAAAGAGCGCAAAGAGCTGCCAAACGCTCCCAATCTCGTGCATTTCCACTTGCGAGTTCGAAACCAATTGTTGAGGTCTACAAAAATGTTAGAGAGGCAGTGGAGGAACGAGAGCCTTCCGGCGAAGGAGAGGACCTCCTTTCGCGAATGTCTTTAGACGACTCGAGCAAGGGAGGCCAACCTATCCCAAGAAGGCCCTCAGAAGAGGAACAAAGAAAAGATCTCGCTTCGCAAACGCCATCTACCTCCGTGGAAGCGGACAGCCATGCTCAGAACGTGGATCACATTTTGTCAGAGGGCGAAGCAGAGGACGGACATAGTGACGAAGACCACTCCTCAGTAAACGGGCTTCAGATTACGGATTCAAACGAAGAATTGCCCAAGATGTCTCCGGATGATGAACAGCTTGACCTCAAGGAATTCCCCAAACATGAAAGAAGCACTCTTCTGAAGCTCTTGACAAACTTCTGGTCGGAGCGTTCTGCTAGTGGATGGGCTCCCCTCGACTATCCACTGACGATGTCCGACCATGTCTTTGCTGACTGCGACATTATCGTGCGCGAGGATGAGCCAAGCTCGCTTATTGCGTTTGCTTTGGACTCCCACGATTATAAAGAGAAGCTAGCGAGCATCCAGAAGCGCTATGAAGAGCTCGATGACAAAGACACGGGTCTAGGAGAAGGGCCGGAAGCCATGGAAGAAACACGGGTTGAGCATGCTCTTTTACGATCTACTGGAACGCATCTCAAGTACCAATTCCAGGAAGGCCAGGCAAAAATGCTTTGCAAGGTGTTCTATGCCGAGCAATTCGATGCTTTGCGAAAAAAATGCGGAGTTGCCGAGCGCATTGTGGAGTCATTATCCCGATGTGCTAAATGGGATTCAAAAGGGGGGAAGACCAAATCCATCTTTCTGAAATCGCTAGATGATCGGTTTATCTTGAAATCGCTGTCACCTATCGAGACTCAGGCTTTTCTCAAGTTTGCTCCCGCGTATTTCCAGATCATGTCTGAAGCGTTGTTCCACGAGTTACCGTCCGCGATCGCAAAGATGTTTGGCTTCTATCAAGTCATCATAAAGAATCCCGCCACAGGCACAGAGTTCAACTGGTTCCTATTGTTGATGGAGAACCTGTTCTACGACCGCGTTCCGACGCGGATCTTCGACCTCAAAGGCTCAATGAGGAATCGCAAGGTACAGAGTACCGGGGAACGCAACGAGGTCCTCCTAGATGAGAACATGGTGGATTTCATCTACGAAACACCACTATTTACCCGAGAGCACTCCAAAAAGCTTCTGAGCCAAAGTGTTTGGAATGATACTTTGTTCTTGGGCCGCCAAAATGTCATGGATTATTCACTCATGATCGCCATTGACGAGAGTCGGTCGGAGTTGGTGGTCGGCGTCATCGACTGCATCCGGACCTATACCTGGGACAAGAAGTTAGAGTCGTGGATTAAAGACCGTGGATTTGCCGGCGGGGGTAAGAATCGGCCTACGGTGACCAGTCCCAAGGAATACAAGAGTCGGTTCAGGGAGGCCATGGCCCGATATGTTCTCCAAGCACCAAGGTTGGTTCCTCTAACTACTACATATGAACTTAGCTGACAAGAGTTCCAGTTGCTGGAGTCAATTCCAGCAACCTCAGATGTATCGGTATGCTCCGGTAGAGCAACCTCCAGACCTGGCATACCATGCTTTGGAAGGTGATGCTGCCGAAGAGATTGAATCAAGTGGTTCCTAGGGGGCAACCAAGCTTAGACCCACACTATGACGAAGATATATGATTTTACGATATGATTGATCCATTCATTATAAAGATGGCATCATTGTGAAGGCGTTCATGGCATAAGCATAGCGAACTGCATTCATACATTCCTTATTTGAGCATTCTTCTTAACCTGTCTAGACAATGTTCATGTGCGAGATGTACTCTAATGTAATGACTGGGGTAATGATATGAGAGATATGACAGGCTTTATCTCAGTACCGTATCCCAGTGCGCTGAATAAAAAAAAATACATGAATTGATCTATGAAAACCCCACGTGAGGTTCCGTATCCCCCACAGACCACGTGAGATCTGAATATGGTCCTCAAAAGTCTCATTCACCTATATAATTTACCCCAGTTTTTAACACAACAGCAAAAGAAAAATTAAGGCCCTTCTAAGACTACAGTATCCAACACTATTACGTACACTGCAATGAAACCAGGGAGAGTCCACAATGAGTAAACGTCCCATACGGAATGCTTCTACTACTGCTTCCGTTTCACCGACCACCTTCCCGAAGTGTCCCGAATTCCGCCGAGATTTCGGGAATTTGATTTGCTCTCCACCATTTCCCATGCATATGCTTCGGGGGAGTATATCTTTTCCCTTTCTTTTTTTTCCCCCCTCTTTACTCTTCTCTTTCACCTCCAAAGACAGAGTATGCTTTCTAATCTTCTGGTGTTCTTTTCGTCGAATAATGTGTGTGTCAGGTGGAGTTTACTACTTACTCTATGTACTTGAGGAATGCTACCGGGTCTTTGGAAACAACATACGATGACACATTTGCATCTGAAACTACTGACTGCAGCCTCGGTTGAGGGATTTCCCGCAATCATTTGAGGCTTTTTTCCTCTAAAGAAAACTTTCTTAGGAGGGGAGGTGTCGCTCTTTCCTATTCTTCTTCTTTTGTCCCTGCAATTTGGGGTTGATTCTTTCAATCAATTGATTGCCTTGCTCATAGGGCTTGTGGTCCTTGATTTATCGAAATGCGACATGATGTGGCTGACCTACAGTGACGACTCACTTTCAAGCGTCTTTACGAGTCTTTTACTAACATAAATATGAAAGCCATACGACAAGTCTGACCATTATGAACGTGAACATCAAGATCATTAATCTAGCTTTTGATCGCAAGGAACCACCAAAAAGCAGGCAGGCTAACTAACGCCAACTCAAGATGAATACAGATTATGTTCCGAAGGGTGAGTCTCCGCATGCACTCCCTGATCGAATGGGACAAGAGCAGGCACTCCAGGGTCTTTCACCCGACGCCGGCCCGAACCACACCGGCCCGACTAATGGATCTCGCAGGGAGAGTCCCGAAGTCACTTGAGGTGTGCGAAGTTTTTCGGTCGCCATACATAGCCGAGTCCCGTCTAAGATGTCTGAGGACACCCTCACATTGCTATTTACCCAATTGCTGTCGTTACCACATCATGCACCAAGGGTGAGATGCTTGTCTGAATTTACTCAGACAGGCCAAGGTTCTCCTCAGCAGGGACCACACGAACGGTGTTGGTGTGGCCCTGGCCTCCGCGCCAACCCTGGACACAGACAATGTTGTCGCCCTTGTTGATGATTCCGAGCTTAAGACCATGAGAGATACCCCACTTGAGACGACGGTCAACATCCTCTTGCCAGATCTTTACGTTGAAGTCGGGCTTCTTCTCGGGGAAGAGGAAGGGCCAGACACCGCGGTAGAGGTGAGAGTACTACAGGCAGACCAGTCAGAGAACTATACGACAATAATAAACAACACAACATTAACTACTTACCCGAGTAGCTCTTGGGTTGCGAGAGACCATAAGGATAGGGCAAACAGGGCGATACTTGGAAAGAAGGCGAGCAGTGTTACCACTTAACCGGCACATTAGCAAACTCTTCTCACCGAACGGATTTTATACGACACGTACCTGGTGGTCAAGACAACAATGGCACCGGCGTTAAGTTCAAGACTGGCGCTAACGGCAGCCATGGCGATGGACTCCACAGTGTCAGTGGGGCGAGGAGCAAGGTTGCGCAACTCGTCGAAGACATTGAAGTGGGGGATGGCAACCTCGGCGAGCAGACAGGTCTCGCTCATCATCTTGACGGCCTCGCAAGGGTAAGAGCCCTTGGCAGTTTCACCAGAAAGCATGACACAGTCAGCACCGTCAAGAACGGCGTTGGCAACATCAGATACCTCGGCACGGGTGGGACGAGGGTTGTATGTCATGGACTCGAGCATCTGAGTGGCACAGATGACGGGCTTGCCCTTAATGTTACACTTGGCGATCATCATTTTCTGGGCGATGAAGACCTTGGGGGCGGGGATCTCGATACCGAGGTCACCACGGGCAACCATGACACCGTCGGTCTCCTCAAGAATCTCGTCGAAGTTGTTGACACCCTGCTGGTTCTCGATCTTGGCGATGATCTGAATCTCCTTACCCTCTTCACCCAACACCTCACGGATGTGGCGGATGTCGCTTCCGCGGCGAATGAATGAGGCGAAGATCATGTCGACGTCGTTCTTGACACCGAACTTCAGATCGCTGATATCCTTCTCGGAAAGAGCGGGGAGATCAACGTCGGTGCCGGGCAAGTTGACACCCTTGCGAGAAGAGATGTTACCGTTGTTGAGACACTTAACACGCAAGGTCTTGTCATCAACAACCTCCAAAACCTGGAAGGAGAGGATGCCGTCATCGACATAGATCAGCTTGCCGGGAGCAATGACCTTGGTGATGTTCTTGTAGTCCAGATACCTATCGATTGCCTTGTCAGCCCAAACAACCCCAGGACCGATACGAGAAATCGAGGGAAACTCACATGTTCTGGTCGTCACTAGCAGTGGCATACTTTTCATCAGTGGTGATGTTGAGCTCGTGGCCCTCTTTAATGGGTATATCCTTGTCGTCGACGGTGTTTCCGGTACGGATCTCGGGTCCTTTCTGCAGTGACAGTTAGGAGTGATAAATGCTGGAGAGCTCCGAATCAAACTTACGGTGTCAAGGGCGATCGCAAGAGGGCGACCGGTCTGGACCTTGGCGGCCTCACGTGCATGGTCGATAACAGACTGGTGGTACTGTGGTGAAGGTTAGAAAAATATGCTGCCGGGAAATTCGAGACATGGTGACAAACTGACCTCATATGAACCGTGAGAGAAGTTCATGCGCACGACGTTAAGACCGGCTATTGGAGACCTTGTCAGCTTGAGCGATTACGGGATCATTAGTAGGTTTCGCCATACATCTGCGGAGAGCGTTGATCTTCTCCACGGAGTTAGTCTTAGGACCTGCAGTGAAGAAAAAGACGTTAGCACCATCTATACTCAATTATTCGGACGCTAATTAGGACGACAAAACGAGACGGGAGAGTTCCGGATGTTCACGTTAAGCACGTACCAATGGTGCCGATGATGGAGGTGCGGCGGAAGTTCTTCGCAGGAACCATTTCCGTGTTGAGCTTGGAGTGCCACTCCAGCTTCATACGGTTGCTTAAATGGTCGAGGGAGTTGCTGGCGGCCATTGTGAAAACTTCTCTGTCTAAACTGGGGAGATGAAGAAGAGAAGGGGAATTGGAGAAAAAAGGGGAGTTATGGATGATGGATGAAAGAATGGGGTTCGGAGGAGGGGGAGAAGGCGATAAAAAAAGATGGGAGAGTAGGCCAGAGAAAGAGGGCCGGTGAGAGAGAGGGGCTGCTTTGGGTTTGGTCTGATTTGCTGGAGTGGGTGTGTGCTCGGGAGGGAAAATGTTGTTGGCCGTTGGACAGGAGACTGCCTATCTCCGGTCGGTTCCCCGCGGCTGGTCTAAGTAGTAGTATAGTACTTGTTAAATTTTCTTTGCAATGGATTTGGCTGGTCCGCATGACAATTTCTTATTATTAATGACATGAATGCACAGTTATCTCATCTTAAATTCCAATTGTTGACCCTCACGACGATCTCTTCACTACAGAGTACGGACCACCATAGACAAGGGTCTATCTTTCTAATACTAATAGTACTCGATCACTCTATACCGCACCAAGACTTTTAGTTGGTTGGGAACGTCGGATGTCCGAAATAGGAAACGGACCGAGGACCTCCATCTTCGACCCTCACTAAGGCTGCCATCTGACAATCATCCATCAATACTCCCCACTCACAGGGCAGACCGTTCGATTCACCATTGTTGACTTATCCATTTGGTCAGCCCTTTTAGTAGTGTCTGCCATCCAGATGATGTGTACACTACGTACCGCCAATGTGGCTCAATGCCACATGATGTTGTAGGATCATCTTGCACCATGTAATACCTCAAATGATCCTCTACGTCAGACCACACTCTCAATAGAAGTATAAAGAATTGTTTCAAACATCCATTCATATCTTACGATGGCTGAATTGTCTGATTAGGCAGGAGAGATCTCCTTTCTCGGACACCGAGTACAGACAACCACGTCCCACAATCAGAAAAACTACTCGGTACCTAAGATGGGCATGGACAATACAGTCGTCCAGAACGGGGCTATGTACTTCTTTGCATAGATTTAGTAATTTAAGTGGGACTAAAGGCAGAACACCAGATAAGCATAAACACTGCAACATAACTAGCTGTGCAACAATCTGACTAAGACCCCCTCCCTGCATAACTCTCCCCTCCATCGTCTAACCACCTCTGTGTTAGCGCACTAACTGACAGCCCAGCCTCACAGCCCCAGCCACACATTATCCCAGCCTCCCATCTCACCGCCTATAGTCGCCCATGTCATGTGAAATAAGCACGTGAGCCAGCTCACAGGCTCCCAGAGGTTGTCGCTCCGAGTAGTCGTGGGGGAGTACCTATTCTTTTTATTCCCTCCTGCATATTATCTGTCAAATTTACCTGACTCCTGACTTCGAGTTTACGCATGTCGGCGTGTCTTTGTCTGGTCCTTTGAACTTCAGTGTCGACAACTCTTCTTTAATTGTTCGTTCTGATATGGTCACCATGGTATGATTTGTTGCTTCCGGTTCCTAGCTTTGTTTGCTATGGCCAGCTCGCTAGCTGAGTATTGATTGCCTTGGGGGGAAATATTCGCTGATCGTCCGCCCTTTCAGTTCGGCCGACTTACCCACTACGCTTTTGACGCTGTTCTGCGTAGGTTCTTTCCTAGCTTTTTCCCTAGTAAACGAGGTTACTAATGGTGGTTACAGTCTCTGCCTTTTTGGCAGGTGTTAAACGCTCAACTGGCCTTACGTAATTACTCACTCTCTACTCTTCGTCTTGCTCTTTATCTGTTTCTGCAGCTTTTTTCAATGATGAATCTGTGGCTATGGATAATGGGTACCTGATCGATCGCTGAATCTCGGCTAACCCTTTCACCCCGCGCCCCCGTTCCGATCGGGGAATCGCGTGGGGATCTTCACAGCCCCAGTCTCAGCTCCGACAAAATCACCGATAACAAGGACTTCAAGAAATGGATCGATAACTACCTCGGTGTCGGCGAGTGGGTGATGGATCAGTCGGTTGCCGTTCTGGGTTCCTCCAGCTGGTTCGAGCGCAAGCGGTGAATGCATAACCAGAACGACATTTCCGGTGGAATGTATTCAGTGTTGAGATGCATTTGAGTTTCCCTACCTCAGCCTGGGAGTTCCGTCGTCAGGGCATATATTGTTACTCCGCCTGGGTCATTGTGTCGAAAGGAGTGTCTTGTAAAGAAAAACAAGAGAGCCGTCGTGAGTGGGGATCCTGGATCCTGCCATGGCGGTTGGAATCATGATTGATGATTATCCTGTCCCTTTCCTGGTCCGGTTTGGTGGACCGCGGCGTTAGGAACTCTCCCCTTGACTATATCCTTGATTCGGTTCTGCATTGTCTTTGCTTTACGTTGGGACCTCTCTGCTTCTCCCGGATATACTCGCATGTACATATAAGGTTCCCAGGTGCCATTATTTTCTCGCGCTGCGAGGGTGATGATATCCAGTCTTGTTCTTCTTTCTTTGTAAACTTGGTATACAGGCTCGAGCAGCTTTCGTACAGCTCGTGCCAATGCGTGACAGTTACTAAGAACTACTATATCAACGAATTAATGGGATACTGTGGTATCCTCGGGCTTCTGGTTCCAATTGCTGCTCTCCAACGTTCATCAATGTTACCTGGCCTTCCATGCACAGACTGAGTGGCCGTTTTCTTGGGTTGGAACTTGTTGGGCCCAAGAAGTTTGGTCCATCGAGTGACGATTGCTTTCGCTAGCGACCCAAGCGCCAAATTGATTATGAAGTCTGAATAGTGTGTACATAATCGCCACAATTGTAAGTAAATGAAGTGAATGATTACCACGCAGGGAGTGAAGGCGGTGAAAGGCATGCATAAGTCGTTAAACCGTAGAGTTCATATCCTGATTAGTTCGTCTATGTCGAGACGGCGGAAATATGAGATATGTCCCATGGCCTCCCAATAGTGAGCTATACAATCGGGTGATATGAGAATAAGTTGCGACGTGATAAATGTGTCTAGTTATAGGGTCAGAACATAATCAGATAGGGCAGGCAATCAGTTTCAGCTTACCGTCTCTGAAGCCGAGACCTGCTACATGGCCCCGGCAGCGCACAATTCTCGCACCCTGGAAAAGCTTTTCGTCGGCGATACGAACAAGCCCATTGGGACCAATATCATCCGCTTTGAACGAAGTTTCGCCACGAGGTACATTGGGATCTCCGGTTAATTTGATAGCTTCAAGGCTTCCTTGCTGGATAATCCCGTCATCTTCAGGCACATCGACAGGCGCGTCTTCATCGTCACGTTGCAAAAATAACATAAATTCACATCCATGAGCCGAATAGTCTCCAATCCATATACCCTGGTAGGGTTTTCTTTTAGTAGGAATATATAACTCCGGATCAAGTGTCGCATAAGTTGATAGAGTCTCGCTTCGACCGGCGGCAAATATCGGCATACCAAGACGAAAATGCGCCCATCTTCTGATTCGAAACGCATCTTCTGACATTGATTCCGTGCGTCCAGAACTGAGCTCCCATTCCGATCCATGCGTTTCTGCACTCCGATATGCGCGGGTTCGACTGGGTATGTTTGGTGGTGGCCATTGTTTGTTTGGGTCAGGATCAGGTGGAGGCTCCTTCTGACACAGCGACAAGGAATTAAAAACCTGCTGTGATTCCAAAGGCAAAGGCATGCGGATTCCACCGCGCAGATACTGCCGATCACCATGGTAATTCCTCAGAAGAAGAACGGGATCGTCTAACCATAGACTGGGTCTGGGATGGAAGGTTTGGATGATGACATCTGGATTCCATTCCCAAATCTGGAACTGGTGCGTACGTCTTTCTGCAATGACTCGATAAGCCTCGATAACCCCTCGGCGGTGGTCATAACGGGCGAGAATCAGATTGCCTGTATGCTCGGTATCTGAAAACCAAATCTTTTTCTGGGGAATGAACCAGCAGGGATGGTACGCAATATAGAGGGAGCGAAAGGAGTCAAATGGCCCAGGATCATGAATCTTGTCTGGTAAATAAGAGTTGATTACGTTGGCCCACAACAGATCGTTAGCCGTATGTTCGGCTAAACAGCGACAGGTGGCCGACGTGCGGACGAGATCTTGTGCAGAAAGATAAGAAAAGATATAATGCAAAAGTTCAGTAGGGAGTTGTAACAGGGGCGAGCTCGAGTGCTGAACGTCACTGGTCCCCGTGCACAGCTTGGGAAAGTCTTCATCGTCAACCTCTTGTACCGTGGGTGGGTGATGCATCTTCTCCACGGCCAAACTCGATGATAAAGCCATGGGTGCGGGAGTAACTGCCATCAGAGGCGTTTTGACGGATTACAGGAGGAAGCTCGGGATATTGCAAAGTCAAAACTCCTCACTAAGTATCGGCCTGATGGAAAATTGCCAATGACAGAGGAGCATTAGTTCGTTAAAGAGAAAGGAGTACTTAGTAAGTTGACAGAGGAACGGAGTACGGACTCTATGATAAGGCGAAGGATTTAAATCAACGGCGTTCGTTTTTGTTGTTTGGTCGGATGACATCACTGGGGAACAACATGACACCAGACCAAATGTATCTGTTGACCCAAGAAATCAATTCAAAATAATAATTTGGAAAAGAGATTTCATTTATCGTTCCTTTTCTTTTCTTTCTGTCCTTTATAGTAAATAGATATTCATTTCTCCTTCTGGGTTCAGTCACCAGTGGATTCGAATGGATTGGAAAGAACAACTTCATGAGGAGCCCCGAGGGGTTTATCTTATCGCCAGGCGGGAACATCGACCAACATTTAAATCGTAGTGATATAAGTCACACATTGAGCTTTCAAGCTTCCTCAAGAAACAATCCCATCCATTGGTTCGATCATGAAGAAAGTTCGTGTTAAAGCAGTTCATAGGTTAAAAAGTAAATTCTCCACGGGTCCTGCCTAGAGGAATGCCTTGTGCCTAAAATCCGCAGGCAGAAAGAATTCAGTCACCTGATGCGAGGGTTGTTTACATTGTCCCAATCGAGAAATGAAATTGGATCCATCAACGCGTATGGATGTACGGGAGACACGAAGGGAGTTCTCTCCTTGCTTAGGGCACGCAATAATAACAAAATAAAATAATCCATTTGTTTACTATTTAATCTTATCTCCAGGGGTTTCTGCAGTCGCCATCCCACCTGTAAACCTCTTCGATCGAGGTACGACCAAGTGCTGACTATACATACCCCTCCTTCAACAAATACATCAGAGCATACTACCTGATATCGAATGACAATCGCCATGAATACTCGGCAAACTCGACGAAAGAGAAGTATCAGTTCCATCTCCAATTCAGAGCCCCGCTCTCCCGCCTCATGCAGGAAGACTCGCCGGTCTGGGGAGATCGTGCCGGCCTCACCTTGTGAGACTCCCCGTCAACCAGCAACGAAGAAGGTTCGTTTCTCAGATCCGGGTCCTCGCTTGGACCGGGAGTGCCCTGGATGTTCTACAGGCCTCACTCCGGCGATGGTTCGCACATCGTTTGAAGAACCCGGTTCTAGCACAGATGATATCAATTTTACCCCAAGTCGACGGTTGCGCCGGCGCTCGACTCCGCTCCCACAATCTCACCGCTCTCTGGATCCTGTGTTGCCCATTGAAGGATATCAAGCAGGACTAGTGATGCAGTTTACACCTCTGCGCCAAATTCTAGATTCCCGGACTCAGCGGAGAATTCGGCGAGTGGGGTTGAGCGATGAGATTAACCAGATCGAACGCGAAAAGCGGGAATCTGCGCAGTACCAAAAATCTCTTCAATCTCTGTTACAAGAAAGAGATACCCTGAAGCAGGAGCTGGAGTTGGTAAAACAGAACAGAGGCACACCAGAATGTCATCCAGTCAGTGATGTGGTTACGAGGTTATCGCCTCACTCTAAGCTTGACCATCTGGAGTCCAAGAACAGTCTACTAGGACAAGAGATACCATTTTCTTCCGAAAAAGCCTACGACCTACATGATGAAACGGATACTGAAGGCGACACGATCATTATTGATGACAGTGAATTTGGGGGAGACATGATTCTCATGTCTGACTCTCCAGTCATTCGGGGTTTTCAGAATCACCGACCCTCCCCAGATGAGTTTTCACTTCTAGGCATTACGAGTCCAAATGCCAATGCTTCGGTCCAAGCCTCTCTATCTAGCCACGGCCAAGACGCTGAGCACCTTGCTCTATCGCTCGATTTAGAGGCGGCTAGGAAGGAGAAAAAGGACTTATTCAACGCATGTCGCACTCGGCTTCCGTTCTTTCGGGGTACAACGATTGAACGTTGCCTTGAAAGACCTTCTCCCCCGCCAGACTTCTTCGACCAAATTCTACCTACTTTCACGGAAGCTCTTACTCGAGCTTCGGATGCCGTCAGTGCCTTGGACACCGTCAAACGCGGGCTTTCGGGTCTAGGGTTTCCTGGGAGCAGTGTGGACGAAATTATCTCTGAAATGCGTACCCGCTTTCGCTCCGCCCGCTTACAGCTAGAGCGCGCAGTTCCTGGGGAAACGCCCAGCTCAAGCTTAGATGACGGAAATACGACGCTCAGCGCGCTGGTTAAGCGAGTTGAACTCCTCGTTGAAAGCTTAGGCAAAGAGCGTACGCGGTATGAAGGATCTCTGAGGCGAGAGCGGGCATTGCGAGGTCAGTTCGATACTTTGTTAGTTCGCTACGAGACTGCTTCCAAGAAAATAAGCGATCTTGAGGAATCGATTACGTCTTCCGCAGGAGATATGCTCCACACGAGAATGAAAATGCAGGAACTAGAGCGCGAAGGGAAAGAGCAGGATCTGGGGATCGAAAGGTTAAACGAAGCTCTGAGCAAGTATCGCGAGGAAGTCAAGAACCTCGAGAAACTCGTGACGGAACTCGAACAAGACAAGGCTGCTACCAGTGAAAAGCACAGAGAACAGATGTCACGACAGGAGGCGAAAGCGGCAGAAGAAGAAAGTGCCCGCCGTGCAGCCGAGTCAGCCGTTGCAGAGCGAGATGCACGTATTCAAGAACTAGAAGCAGGCGTTGAATCTAATCGAGTTCGCACGTGCGACTTAACTACTAAGATCGAATTACTGGAGGGGGAATTAAAAAAATCTATCGACAGTTCCGAGCAACAGGCAGCTGAGCAACTTGAACGTCATCAGCAGGAGGTCGGGCTTATGAACGTCCGAGTCTCTGAGCTTAGCACATCTCTTGACACTGCCAAGTCAGAAGCGGACAAGCTTCGTCGAAGCAACGCTGGGTTAGAAGAACAGCTACAACTTGAGATGGAGGCTAGGGACAACTTGCTGGAGAAATGGGTCGCAGACCAAGCACGGTCATTTGCTTACATGAAAGAAACTGTCCAGGCAGAGCGACGGAAGGCAAAGGTTCGCACTGCCAATTGGGAACTGAAATCGGACGAGCTGCAGCCAGAGGACACGATCACCGGCAGCGAGCCCATTACCCCTATCAGCATGACGCGATTCGTTGATGTTGAGGTCGGTCGAGGCAAGCAACGACGGCGCTTGGACAGTGGAATTGGCATTACGGAAGATGAGTTCTTTGAGAGTGTGGGTGTCGAGAATGATACACTTCTTCCCTCTGATCCCGCCGAGCTCTAGCAGATGATCTATATCTAGGGATCTTTCACTCTTCCGTTTGTTTGGGGCTATAGCATGTCTACCATTTGACATTCATTTTCATGTCTCGATTCTACGATGTAACATATGTAGTGTGATTAGCTGTTTGGACAAACTTGAATAGGATTAGTTACTTGCTACAAAGTGTAAATCACCCTACAGGATCCACCCTTGCCGAAAGCCGTGTCGACTATTAAGAAGCACAGGATATTGCAGGCGAGTTGGTCTAGTTCATAGTCAGAGCAATTTGCATGACGCTTGTATGCGTTTAGATACAAGTCTCCTTGCTACAAGCATGTCCGCCGGCAAGGCAATCTATCGAGGGTCGCATAGACATACACGGGATTTGCCATAAACAACAATTCGTTTCTATGCAACGAGATCGAGGATCGTGATGAGCTTAACCTCCGGCGATTTAGGGCCGCCGTTGATAAAGCAAGGATTTACCACGGGTATCGGGGCGATGACGTCGATGGACGTCAGGCCTAATAATAAAGGCTAATTATAATTATTGAACATCCCACGTCCAACAGCTTCACAATTAGAGGTATAGTTCGTTTGACTCAATTACATGGGCTATTGCTATGTATATTTTCCACTGAACAATTCTCACATGTTGTTATAAACCCATTGTTACCCCGATTAGTACATATAAACCAACATTGGAGCCACAATAGACAGATACCACCAAGTAATGTCGGAAATCGACACACCCAAATACCGTTTAAAGGTCACAGCCGGGCCCAGCTATGACACTTCTACGCATCAACTCGTCCCCGTAAACGAAGACCAAACCCTCCGAATCGAAAACGAGCACGCGGTCGTGAGTCTCTGCGTCCGCATCCAAGACTACACAGGTACATGCTATGCCCCCTCCCCCACAAGAAACCCTAACAGAATAGCAAGATCAGTCTAACAAATACAAAAACAGGATACCCAGACAACTCCCCCAAAACAAACCCCTACTTCGCCCACCCCCTCCACCAATCAGACCAGTACTCTATCTCCTTCGCCATCGTCTTCAAACGCCCCGTGAATGCCAACGCCCTCCTCTTCGGCAACGACTTCGACCGCCCCATCCGCGACCGCTTACCACCGGGCTTCAATACCGCTCTTCGTATCGTGAAGTGGGCCATCGATCCCACCATAGACGGGGACGCATATGCCGATAAACCTTATATGTATAGCCCGGCCGTGGCGTCGTGGAACCAGTTCTCTATTGGGGAGAAGATTAGCAAGGATGACGAGGTTCACTGGTTACATGGGCGGGTTGTCGAAGAGGGGGCTGAAGGGTCCGGTGTTGAGCTGAGAGAGCAGCTTGGGGTTCCCGGGGGGGTGAGTGAGAGACGGAAGTATTTCCAGGATAAGAAAGCTAGGGGTGGGTTCACGTTTGAGGAGGGAAGGGCTTATTGGGTTGATTTTGGGAATCCTTATTTGGGGTTTAATGGTAATTTTCCTCTCTTCTGTATCTTTCCCCATTCTTAGCTTCTTTGTTTTGTGGATGTGTTTGGGGCTGACGCAGTGCGGTGGCTGTTGTAGATTTCTCGCTTCGGCTTCCTGGGTTTACTCTTAATGTGCTGCAGTATATTAATGAGGATAATCATTCGTTGCGATATGTGTTGAAGAATCGGGATACGGATGAAGTTTATCTCGTCGTGTTGTTTACGCTTGTTTTGCAGGGGACTGATGAGGAGCCGTTGCATAAGGAGGTGGTTGAGCAGATGAGGAAAGAGAGTAAGGGAAAGCATGAGAAGAGTGATGGGAATCTGGGAAAGTTTGATTGGGAGCCTGAGCCGTCGGCTGATGATGTTGAGTAGTTAATATGTTTAATATCATATAGACGTTGATGTATATCTATCATGGAACTAAAATAATATATTTTTGTTTTATCTATGCCTGATACATATACACGTCCTTTGCTTGAAATCATACCATCAAAGAACATCCACTTACAGCCTCTTCAGGACATCGTCCAGGACCTCCTGGGTCGTGGCCTTTCCACCCATGTCAGGGGAGAGGTACTTACCCTCATCCAAGTTGGCATCAACGGCAGTGTAGATCTTGGCGGCAGCCCCCTCCTCACCCAAGAACTCAAGCATGAGGGCTACACTACGCAAGGTGGCGATGGGGTTGGCAATGCCCTGGCCCTCAATGTCGGGGGCACTACCGTGGCAGGGCTCACCGATGGCAAAGCCGTCACCGACGTTAGCGCTGGGCACGAGACCCAAGCTACCGACCAGGGCAGCAGCACCGTCGGACAGAATGTCACCGTAGAGGTTAGGGGCAACAATGACATCGTAGTACTCGGGCTGACGGAAGAGCTTGTACACCATTGAATCGACGATCTGCTCTTCCACCTCCACGGACGAGAAGCGCTCGGCGGCAAGGGCTTTGCGGGCAGTTTCACGGAAGAGACCGTCGGTTTGCGACAGCACATTGGACTTGTGGGTGATAGTAACCATGGGCTTCGTGCGCAGGGCACCAGCGGTAGCCTGGTTACGGATGTTCTGGCGGCGCAGGGCGATCTCTCCGGCGATGGTGGAGATCCGGTGCGAGGCGTTCTCAGAGATCCGCTTGATAGCCTCGGCAACCTTGCCGTTGGGGGTGTCCTTGGTCTGCTCTTCCTTCACGTAGAGATCCTCAGTGTTCTCACGGACAATGACCAGATCGACGGGGTTCCGACCACCACCAATGGTGGTCTTGACTGGCCGGACGTTGGCATAGAGGTCCAACTTCTTACGGAGAGCGACAATGGGTGACGAGTAGCCGGCGACCTTGGTGCTTGGGGAGCTACAGGGAGAGAAGTATGATAAGAGATGGAAATCTTTCGATAGGAGAAGAAGCATAATTACCTGACAGCTCCGAACAGGGCACCGTCACATTCCTTCTTCAAGGTATCCACAGTCTTGTCGGGCAAGGCAGTTCCGGTCTGCTTGAAGGTGTCGAAACCGGCCTCCAGGTTGACGAAGCTGAAGTTCAGGTTCAGAGATGCAGGGAGCGACTCCAGCACCCGCCTACCGGCCTATGTCATGGCGATTGTTAGAATGACTCATTGCCTCTATTTGCGGAGCTGTTCGGCTTGAGAAATATACCGGAATGACCTCCCGTCCGATACCGTCACCGGGGATGAGACCTAAAGGTGATATTAGTTCATGTCCACACGCAGATGGTTCAATCCATCGGAAAAGAAGAGCAATTGACCTATGCGAAGCGTCCTAGCAGCAGCCATTGTGCAAATTTGGGGAGAGTTGATGGGTTGAGAAAACGTCCGGTCAACGGAGAGCCGTAATCGGAGTGGAAAGTCATTGGGGATGCGGAGGTGGGAGGAATATTGATCCGGAGGATAGCTTGAGTCAGTCTGGAACTTTGGAAGTTAAACAGTACTAGGACTAAATTAGGACTAAGGTTGTACGGCCCGGCACGAGTCGCGAAAAGGAATGTCAACAAAACAATGAATGGATGAATTGAAGGTAAGCCATCGTTACATGTTTAGGTTCCTATGTCTTTGTTTGGCAAATCTTCTTCATAATGACTTTCTCTCCGTGTATGAGGGATTTATAACACCGTCAACTATAACTGTTAAAAGAGTAAACGACCTTAGCGCCTCAGGCAGCCGGCCACTCCATACAACATGTGAAGGACGGAGGGAAAGAAGAAGAAGAAGGGGGAAGAAAGAATAATATTAATACTAGGTAGTAGTAATAATAATACTAACCAGGTAGCTCACTCACTAACTAATGGTAGTTAAATACTATTAATAATTAATAATAATAGCCAGGATAGATTGATTCTTGTGTTTACTTCTAGACTGGTCCAAAGTAGCACTAAAGTAGTACTACTGCACTATTCTCGTGTGTCAATGCAACCATTCACTATCCGGAGAGATGGGGGGGAAGAGAGAATACAGGATCTCTAGTCTGGGAACCTATTATTCGTTCATTCCAGCTGCAATTTGGCCTTTCAGGAGACCTTGTGGGGAAGGTGAACGGAGCGATACTGCAGGACATTGCAGGAGATGACATCGATGGGGCAGCCGTTGCCGGGATTATCGAACGTAAAAAGACCGGTAAGGGACTCCGTCAATATATTAGACTTGGGATTTGGACCGGCGGCGAACACTGGAGAGAAAGGAAATCCTGTGACAGTGGTGGGTCAAGCGATGAAACTACTGAGTCCACAATTGTTCATAGCGAGAAACCCCTAATTCAGTAATTCTCAGGAACATTCGTGACGAAGGTATTCATTAAACTGAAGCGGATCCGCTGCCCCTGAAACGGCTGCCTCAGGCGGCAACTCATATTGTCCCTCCACATCCGTTGCCTGGGCCACTTCCTTCCTCTTCTTCTCTTCTCTCCCCTCTTCTCTCTCCCTCCCCTTTCTTTCTCTCTTCCTTACCTGGGTTTTGTTTGTACTCTGAGCCAACTCAACGATCATTCCCATGTGTGATTCGTTCTTTCATTGCTACTCCATTATGCTTGACTTATGCGTTGTCTCGCTAGCTTTAACTTCCTGCTGATTCGCTCTCCACTCCCTCATTTGTTCAACTTGGGTTGTCTCTGTTTATATCACGTCACACGCTCTCTACCCGAGAAGTGCGTCCAACTCGTGTTGCCAACCCCATCAGATATACCAATCTTGTACCGCAACAGAAATAGACACAGCCGCGTCTCTCCTTTGATATATCACTCAAGGCTCCCGCCAACACATAGCCATAGCCACGTTTACTCCGCCCCTCTTGTGTGTCCCTGCACATATCCTATCTCCCTCGTCTACCTTGGACCTCTGTCCTTTAGCAAGATACCATGGCGAATACAGGCGCTCATCCGGGTGTGAGGAGCCTGCTCGCCAGGTTCGAAAACAATAATACCAGCAACAGCAACCCGAACAACACGTCCCCACCGTCCCGCGGTCGATCTCCCGTCGGTTCTGAGCACTCGGATTCTAGGCCTCTGTCCAAAGTGCGGGCAAGCTTCGTCGCCGTCAATGGGGCGACTCAGTCTAGTCCCGTCGCCGGGTTGCGGAGTGCAAGTAGTCACAGTGACAGCCCGATCGCTCCGCCATCGAGGGTGAGAAGCTTCAATTCTGATGACCTCAACGCTCCCTTGAAGAGCCCCTTGTCGTCTTCCCCAACCAGCAACGGGTTAGGTTACGAGCAACCCGCAAATGAGATCAAGTTAGGAGAGACGGTGGAACCGGCGTTTCCGCAAGCGACCCCTCTCGTGAAGGTAGCCGAATCTCAGGCCAAAGAAGCAACCTTATCCCATAATCCGGAACCCGAACCTACCCGGACTGCCCCTACTGCGCCATCATCAAAGAAGACGAAGGCAGTTACCAAGCGACCCTCCACAATCCAGGTGGATAAAATTACGTCGGCCAATAAACCAGCCACCAAGACGACGTCTTCTACCGCACTGAAGTCCCCAGCCCATCCGCGCACCCCCACATCCCCTGCTAAGCCCAATAACGCCAGGGCCTCCAGAGCGGCACGTTCACCTAAACCTACTACTACCAGGGCCTCATCCAAACCTCCAACCACAAAACCTAGCCGGACAACACTTAACACAGAGACGAAGACTGTTTCACGGCCTGTTCGCTCTTCCATGCCTGCGCGCGAGGTGAGCAAGTCGACAGCTTCGAGTGCGGCCCGCACTGGCAAGCCGGAACCGAAACCACCAACTAAGCCGGCTCGCCTGCCAGCTTCGGCGACGACTCCTACTCTATCATCAGTCTCTAAAGGCGGCGCTACCAGTGCAACCGCGTCTAACTTGTCTCGAAAGCCATCCACTTTGAAGAATGCGACTAGTGGAACCCACCGCACGACTACTCCTACTGCGTCTAGCGTTCGCAAGCAGACATCTCAGCCGTCCCTTCAGCGCCAACCAGCGCATGAGCGGCCGCATTCTCGAGTCAGCAATATTAGTTCCAAGGCGGTTGATGAAGGGTTTTTGGCTCGAATGATGCGCCCCACTGCCAGTTCTGCCAACAAAGCGCATGAGAAAGTTGACGTCAAGAGTCCGCCCCGGCCTTCCAGGACGACCCGAGCTCCGGTACGACCTGTTGCCCATAAGACGGAGGTACCTAAATCGCGCCCAGTGAAAGAGAGGAGCACCTCAAAAGAGCCTCCAGAGAAGGCCCAATCGGTCCCTGCAGAGGAGGAGCCACATGAGAAGGTAGTGGATTTTAAGGAGGATGCTCCGCAAGCGAATACTACCGAGTCTCATGCTGAGGCTGCGGATAAGCCTGTCCAACCGGTCGTTGACTCGACTATTGAAACCACTGTAAAGGAAGTCCCGGCTGAGAAACAATCCGAGGATGTACCTGTCGTGCCTTCGATGGAATCCTCTGTAGAGGCTCCCGTTGAACCCTTTGCTAGGTCAAAGGAATCTGTCCAAGCCACAGAGACCCCTACCGTGCAGACTGCTGATACTACTTCGTCGAGTGAAGAGCCTCTTGCCCCTCTCGTTGAGAAGCCAGAGGACCAAACTGCTGAGCCCTCGGACCTTTCCAACACTGAGGAAACCAAGGAACAGACAGGCGTCGAAACTCCAGCTGCGATTGCTGAAGAAAAGTCGGCTGAGACCGTTACTGAGACGGACTCTAAGGATGATATCGACGTCGATCTCGAAAATTGGTCTCTCAACTAAAAAAGACCACGGGGAAGACACTCATGAAGTTTATTCACCTAGAATACCTGTATCAGCCTTGATATTTCTTTTCTTGTGACTTATATTCTTCTTCATACTATTCTTATTCGTGATGTGATCAGATATGTGTTATCGTCTACACGAACCGTTTCTTTTTAGCTGGTTTTCTTGTGCTTTCTTTGATTTTTGGTTTCGCAAGCATCTCATTTGAAAAATGAGCAGGGCCGACGATGTATGCATGTCGGAGCATTTTCTGGTGGAGTTTTAGATTCCAGTTGCTTTTAGCGTTGGGGACTGCATATTGTGCCACTTGCATATGTATCTCGGAGGAGTCTAGTAAGGTTCTTGTTTCTTTTTCGCTTTTCTCACCTTTTCTTCCCTTCTCGATCTCCAAATTTTCTTCAATTCTTCTGTTATCATATTTGTCCCGGATTTTCTAGTTATTTAATCATTTTTTGTGTATTTATTGCTTGAACTTTGACAGTGCAAGTCTACCCTGCATGTTTACCATTCTTCTCCATCCTTTTGGGGTTTTGTTTATTATTTACTGTTTTCGGTGGCATGGGAACAAGACTCCGATTTTCTAGCTTATAATCCAGGATCAAAAACTCTCAACAAGTTGAAACTAGTGCATGCATTCGTGTCTTCCCAGAATTATGTAACGCTGTCCCAGATACAATAAACGCTATAGTTGCTCGTGTACAGAGAGGGCTAGGAGATTGAGTACAAAAGCAACGAGAGACAAAACCTAGAACCCTAACTCCAGAATATGGCAAATCAAATTCTCTTCTCCAGCTTCTTCAAGAACTTATTTACGCTGCTCTCTACCCGTTGAGCTTTCCCTTCCAGGTTTCGGGGCCGACCAGCATTTTGCATGGATTTCTGCGCAATCTTCTGGGAATGTGAGTTGACTTCTGCCTCAGTGGGACGGTATAGTTGCCTATGGACGTCGAAGTCATTGGCTACTGGTTGTTGCACAGCCCCCTTATCATATGAGTAGCTTGAATAGCCGCCGATTGGGGGCGGGGGCGGGGGAGATACTGGGAGGGTTTGAGGCTGGCTACCGTAAAGATTCTGTGTTTGACTGTAAAGATGGGCGTTAGGGTCCTTAGGAGGTGGAGCAAACGACATTGTCACTGACGGATTCGGACTCGCTTGGTAACCTCCGCTACCTCCGGCAAGGAATGACGGCGTATAGGACGGCACGCCAGGCGGACTCTGGATAGAGGATCGAGACGAGAATGACTCCGAATGAGTCAGCCCGGCGCTTGGTGGTGGTGATGCGTAGTTTCCGGGCATGGCGTATGAAATCCCCTGGGTAGTTGGAGGTGGTGCAAAGCCTCCGCCGGTCATTTGAGAAGGTGGTGTGAACGGGGCACCGTTGTCTGCCGCCGCAGCCGCTGCAAGTCCGGTTCCATCTGCACCATCGATTGGAGGCGGCGTTTTCTCCCGATACTGGATTGGTTCTGGTGCGGCTGGCGCCGCGGGGTTGTATGGCAGAGGCGCGCATTGAACAGGGTCATTCCGTTCTTCAGCAGCATGCTTAATGCCATTGTTTGTCGCCTGCGTCGATGTTGGGGTTCCACCAATTGGAGGAGGAGGAAGATTGCCAGGTATGGAGAAATTCTGTGGGAAACTCTGAGATAGGGGTGGGGGACTGGGAATATGAGATTCTGACTGGGAGTTACGGGTTTGTCCATTCTGGTATGCGGGATCTGTAATGGCCACATTTTCCAGCAGTTGCACTACCGTACTGGCTGAGCTCTGAAGTGGAGGCGGAAATGGATGTCTGTCCGTCTCAATCTGCGACTGGGGTAGGCAGTTGTCGATCAGGTCGAGAAACTTTTCCGCGTCTTCTGGCATCCAGAAGTAGATGTCCAGAGTGTGCAGACGGAACTCTCTGTTTTCATCGCGTGGGTCATTGCTAGGCAATTGCCATTCATATGAATTGGCAGTCGGCGGTGGGGGGAAAGCCTGGGCGTCCTGCGACTGTCGACGGCCGTCCACCGTTAATGTACACAGCGTTGGAAAGCTGGTGGAATGGCGCAAGTAGACCTGGTCCAAACCTAAACATCAGTCAGTGTGGGGAAACTTATATGGAGACAATCAAAAGGGAATGGATTATACGGACCGCCATGGAATGCATCTTGATCAGGAGTTCCAGCATTGTTTGCTACTTCAATCCTCGTCCTCTGCTGGGCAGCATTATGATATAGATATAGATAGGAGCCCTTGTCAAATCGATGGTGGAGAGGCTTGGGAGTTGGGGCTGTGAAGTAATAATGGATATCGGCAAAGCTACAAGTGGATTAGACTCCAATCATCGCATTAAAAGAGAGAAGGGTTCTGCGGGGTAACTGTAGAACTCACACTGTCAGCGCACGCTCCTCACCCGGCAACGGGGGCATTATGGCTCAGTAGTATTAAGTATACTAGTATAAATTGAGGGTGTGATGGGAGTATGAAGATGGTTGAAATTGAGAGGAGAGCGGGAACGACATGGGAAATGAGGGATATTATTATATATGGAGTTTTAACGAGGGGAAACAATCAACTGGCCTGTGAGCTGCAGAGGCAAGAACGCCGGCGGCTATCAGGGCGCTTCGAGATGCATACTTGCATCGTGATTAGTTGACGCTGTACTTGCCCGTCGACCTATAGGATCACGCCGTCGGAACCCGTCACATCGTTTCTCCGAAAATTTCATTTGGAGCTTCCGCATTATCGCGACTCTTCCGTCCCCGTCGGCAATATTATTGCGGTAGTCTTTCGCTCGCTGTCCTTTTCACTGGATTTTTTTTTTTTATTTCAAGCGATTTGCACTCCGGTAGGTTTTCCGGGTCCCTCCCCAATTCGTCTCACAAGGGGAGAGCGTGTTGCTCACGCTGTCCCATATCCAGTATTGAATTGGCTCTCCCTCCGCAAACCTTACCAACGCTCAAGGGCCCCTTTCAATTGGGCAAATCTGCAGCTTACCACACAAAATGTCTCTCGTCAATCTCGCTCATGTCTGCTCCCATCTAAACAACGCCACTAAGGCCCGCTTGGGTCTCACATCCATTCCGAACACCCAGCTACACCTGAAACTATGCCATGCTCTTCAGAACTCCGGCTACATCTCCTCCGTCGTCCGTGGAGGCCCAACTCCTCCCCCTCAACATGCTCTGCTGGCTACCCCTGCTGTAAACGATGAAGTCGAAGGTGTACAAACGTTGACCCAGAGCAACGTCGCATCAAGACGTCTCTGGCTCGGACTGAAGTACTGGCAAAGCGAGCCTGTCCTCGGAAAGATGAGCATGATCAGCAAGCCCAAGAGAAGGATTACGATTGATGTTGAAGGTCTTCGGAAAGTTATTCGGGGAGAAAAGGACGGATATGTGGAAGGCTTGCGATCACCCGGTGAAAGTTTATATCTCTCTACAGACCGTGGAGTTATGGAAGCACGAGAGTGTGTTGAGAAGAAATTGGGAGGCTTAGTTCTTTGCCGGGTGCTCTAGGTAATTAAAGTGGGCGTGAAAAGGCAAAACAAGATAGAGCGTTTCTTTCATATGTGTTGAATGCTGTGGGTTTTGCATTTGAACCGGAGTTTGGTCAGTCGCAATGCCTCCACCCATGATTTGTATCTTCTTTTTTGTATTTGCGACTGCTGGGATGGATACCATGTATAGTAACATAGGGTCGACTTCATGTGACACTTAGTATTCTTCATTTGTCCTTATTCTTTGCCTAACATTTCTCTTGCTATCTCATGGGCTTGGAGCATTATTGATATGGGTTTTGAATTGTGTAAACAAAAAAAAAAGGAAAAGAAAAGAAAGAAAGAAAGAAAGAAAGAAAGATGAAAAGACTAACTTCAAGGTGTAGAATGATAAATTGAGATCAACCATTCCATTAGATCACTTACCTGCCAGTTGACGTTTAGCATGTCCACCAAAAGAGGAAAGGCTAACTATAAATGGAATGCTGCATGGTATGTCAGACAAACAAACAACTACGGTGCTCGGTCACATCTCCTTAAACCAACGTCTATGCTCTGTTATATATGAGAATCTTGCTGGTAGTGTCTAGTTGCTCTTTCCAACACATTTCTTTCATTTTAACTAGAGATTATAGCATGACAACGATGATAATGACGGCACCATGCCTGTGAGCACGGAAGTTGTGGAACAAGTCCTAATAACAGGGGGAACCGGGTTTGTGGGCGCAGCCATCGCCAGAGCTCTCGCTGAAAAGCACCCCAGGTGTACTATCATAATTTTAGATATAAACCCGCCTGGGCCAGTCCATATTGTACCGAGTGGTATCTCCTTTATCCAGGCCGATGTTACCAGCCAGGCCGAGGTCAGCACGGCAATCCAGCAGGTCAAGCCGGATATTATTGTTCACACTGCCGGAATCGTTCCAGCCCTGAGTGAGCGATTTGAAAGAAGGCTAGAAAGGCATGTTTGGAAAGTCAATGTCGAGGGGACCAGACACATGCTGCACGCCGCCAAACATAGTGGAGTGAAGTGCTTTATATACACTAGCACCTCCTGCATTGTGACAGACCATATGGATGTACCATACCAAAACATCGACGAAAGTTGGCCTACGCCTCCCACCTCGCTCATTTACGGCGAGTCTAAGGTTATACCCTATTCAATATATATCATTCGGTGATTTGCAGCTTGTGCTTCTTAATATGCTGATGCATGACACTTGTGTAATTGTTAGGCTGCTGCAGAAGCTATGGTGCTCGAAGGATCAAGCGACACGATGGCCACATGCTCTCTCCGACCTTCCGTACTGTGCGGGCCTGGTGACTATCAATTAGTCCCTGCGATACACGCATGTATAGCGAAGGGCCAAACCCCATTCATTATCGGCAATGGCCAAAATCTGTGGGATGTGACATATGTTACCAATGTTGCCGATGCCCATGTCCTAGCTATTGAGAATTTGCTATCTTCGAAAACTGCCGCCGGCCAGGCATTCTTTATTCAGAACAATGAACCCATCACTTTTAGAGACTTCTGCTTGGCTATATGGGCCCAATTCGGCCACACGCCCCCTTTCGAGATCCGAATCCCCGAGATACTGACTTACCTTGTTGGCCTGATATGTGAGTTCTTGACATGGATCTTTGGGACGGCAACCACCTTGAGTCGCGGGAGTGTGAGAGATGCGTGCTCTGTTCGTTTTGCCAGCGGCGAAAAAGCAAAGCGGATATTGGGGTACGAAGCCCGGATTGGGATTGAGCACGGTATCCGGTTAAGTTGTGAGGTGAGTGGACAATAAAATGTAGCACCTATAGGTTCCTCATGTCCTTATTTATTCGGACATCTAGGATTATGCTCGTCGTATAGGCATTGAGCTACCCATGCAGCAGGCATATAAGAAGGATGAATGATCTTCGCGTGCATCTCAGCCAAGATTACTGCATAGACAGTGTAACATTGTCATCAATCAGGAGGCGAGTACGTGTTATTATGACGTGACCAGACACATTAGCCATTATAATCTACGAATCATCTGCGACTTCGAACTCGCCAGGTTATCAATCTCCTGGATATTTGTTGGGCTGCAAAGGCGTACGCGGTATTTCTCGGACTGCATCGTACAGGACTAACCTAGCTTGTCCTGATAATCTTTTCCTTTTCATATTTGTTTGCCTTGATGGACCGTCTGTTTTTGATCATAGCCAAGAGTCTTGATGTAATCCCGAGGAAGATTGAAAGCAAAGAAAGCCGGACACACTTTCGCGATATAGTTGCCAGAAAGCCATCAGTCAAATACGTGAATTCAATAATTGACCTGTCCTCAGCGTCTCCTGGTGGCCGAATTGGCTCACCCCGCAAGCCGCATATACATATGACGAGGACTGGCCACCGCGAAGGCCCGCGGCTTGGGCAACAATGCCTGCAGCCAGGTGTATGCCCAACTTGTGTCAAGAAGCATCAGGATCCCAACGAGAATGGCAGAGATTTGTGGGCTCCACAATGGAATCCCAATTTCAGGCCGCCATCTGTTCGACTCTGGCGTTTTCCTGATCCACCGATGTTATTCAGGTGCAGTACCACTATAATAGTAGATACTATAATGCCGTTCGGACTTATCTGGTCCCATCGTTTTTTTAGTACTCCCGTCGACGGACCCCTTTTGATGATCCGCACGAGCTTAAGGAGATGGTGTCGGCACGGTACATAAAGGAGGCAAGCGGCAGTTACTTTCAATAGTAAAAGCAAAGACCAATCCGGGGTAATAGAAAGAAGTTATTATGGAAGCGTGGCTCTCTTCGAAAGTATAGAATCCGCAGCATCTGCTTGGCTGCATCCTGAGGGCTCAGGCAGGCGCTCTTAACCCGAACGGGACCATCCGCCATTACTTGATGTCAGCAAATGTCGAAGCCAAAAATCAAACTATTCGACACCCAACAACATTGGGATCTTTCTCGCAGCCAAATATCCACCCGGGATCTGTGGGGAAAATACCCACCCATGGTTGGAAACTCAGAACCGTGAGCTTTCTACGATCTAATTGATGAATGATCTCCCGATGGAGCCAAGCCCTGAGACAACCTGTCACTCTGCCTAGTGGATGCATGCGCCCTGCGCAATCCTGAAATTGCTGCCCAAAACCCAGCTCAGGATGGATTCTGTTGCATTTCTTCCCCTCTTCCATCTCGATGTCCAACGATCCGATATCCCTTCCGGGTAGGATCAGCACCCGGAAGCTGACGAGAGTCTGCTCCTGGGGGTTGTTTTCCATCCTTTCCGGCTGATCCCACGGGGTGTGTACCCCCTCGAATGGCAGTGCAATGAAGCACCTGATTGAATGTGAGACAAAAGACGGACAAGGTAGCTGGGTCAGGCACCTGTCCGGCCCATACCTCTTTTTTGCGATGGCGGGTATTTATCCTCGTCCAGTCGTTGCTAACGCCCTTGTCCAATCTCTCCCTGTAAACTTTGTCAAACGGGGGCCTGCGGTTGACGGCTCTTGATTGGCGACCTGGTCGTGTTGTATATTGTTTCTTCTCCGCAAGTCTTGTTCTAGACAGGAACGGAGTTCCCTTTCTGAGTGTTCCTTTGCCGTTGCAGCGTGGAGTTCTTCATAACCCCTATCTCTATCTAAGATATCGTGGGACCGAAGAAGTAAGAGCTCGTCTCGGCCCACAACGATTGGGCCCATATCCTTACCTTTACCGAATCTCGACGTTTTTATTAAATCAGAGCTCCCTAGCTTGCAGTGAGACATTACCCGGAAACAATCTGTCTTAGCAGCTTGAAAACCTCAGGGATATATCCCTTTAGCTTTCTTTTTGTGATTTCTTTGTCCTTCATTGAGCTTATATACTACCTCATGCGCCGGTACTACCAGCCCAATTAACAGCAATGTCTTCAACCTTCAGCTATTTCTCGGGGACTTCAGGTAGTGGCTCTTGCACACACTCGATTAGCAGCGAATCCGATTCCTGGTCCCGTCATAGGTTAGCGCCAACTGGCATTCTTCTTTCCTTACTACTTTCCTGTAGACTCTCAACCTTTGAAAGAAGCTCACCGGTTACAGTGGCATTATGCCTCAACAACCACCAATCTACGGGGTTGCTAATGAGCCCCCGTTGATCTATCACTCCCATCCAAGGTATCTAAACATGTCGTGTCGCTTCACACCTATTGGAGAAAGAATTTATCGTACTGAGGTGAACTTGTCTAGCGCCAAACGGTTTTCTCCCCCACACCGTGATTGTGGTCCTTTAGACAACCAGTCTGGTTCCATAAGGCCACCAAAGCAAGTATCACCAGAGTTTGAGTTTCCCATGCCATACAACGGGCTTCCGGTGACTTCTCACGCCTCTGTTGGGATAACTGTCTCGCCCGTGGGGCCGTTGCCGCGCCCAATTACTCTTTCGCGAGAGTGGGAACACCCCGCTCATCTACCTGCGGAATCACTTAGGCGCGATTACGATGTTGTTAAGCCAGCAGAAAATCTGGAATACCTGGTCGAGAGGCCTGGCCGGCGTAATTCTGAAAAATTCAAAGGCACTGCCCGCTACCATTCCCAGAGACGGCCGTCCAACCGGGACGAGTTTGATGGACCGCATCAATTGCTAGATATTCCCTCACCGCGTATTATAGCGGCCCAAGGAAGAGATCTACCTCATCTCCCTACTAATCTTGATGTTTCAGAGCAAGATCGAATCTTGAACGCAGTGAATGACCGGTTGTCGCAATGCGCATTCGACTTTGTTGCAAAGTATCAATTTCCGATTCCATTGGAACCGGACAAGAGACAGGTGAGGGTTCCCTCAGACCGTGAATGGACTGAGTGGGTATATCTCCTTAAAAGGCTGGCCACCAAGCGCCGCATTCCCGCCCGGGTCTTGTATAATGGCCAAATCAAGCAATTAGTCACGGTGCTGGAAAATTCCCTGGAAATGAGGCATGCTGCCAAGCATCAGTCCAGACCCATCAAGGATGATCGGAATGTTCTCCAGCTGGTCTCAGCTGGCACCCAAGTTGCAAAAATTCTTAAGGATGCCAATGCCATGGAGTACTTAGACCGTCTTTATGCTGATACGGAGAAGCGCATTCAAGATCGACGGACTCGCAGGGTGAAGTTCGCCAATCCATGAACAAGCCCCTTGTTCATTCAAACTTGATATGATGTCTCCACCTTATGCCCATTTCTCCTTCTTCTGCAGACCAGTCCCTGTTGGAAACCATTGTTACCCAAGTCCCGTGGTGCATTTCCCATTGTTCCCTACCAGGTTAATTCCAGGAATGGCACCTTACGGAAGCCAACGTTTTGGCTTTGGATTATCCGGATTCCAGTTCATTCCATTTGGGCGGAAATTATGACCTTTTCTCGGATCTCGATGGTTTATGAACACAGCATCCCACTTTTGGCCCATGAGGCTTTTGCTCCCAAGTCACCCGGAAATCTTCCTTTCGATGAAACCCACGGATCATGAGATATACTGAGGCCCAATCTAGAGCCATTTTTGGTTGTCCACTGCTGTGGACGTCACACTAGTCATTGTGCTTCAACCCAGATCCTGACTTGCTCTCTCTTGTTCTCTCTTTTTTTTTTGGTTTTCTTCTTGTTCCGCCTCGATCTCCGTTGTGTTCTGGCTTTCTGAGTACACTTGCCTATTTTTCATGTCTGTACTGTATAATCAAGCCGGGTGGACAACCATGGGCATTATATTTGCCTACTTCTACGTTTGATGCTCGTTTGTTTTGATGATACTAAGCTATAAATACTTGTGGTGTGGCTACCTGTTTTTGTCATCCCTCCACTCCGGTCCTCTCGATGGACGACGATGGGTTTTACTACTGGCTGGCCCTCCCGATAACCCGTTTGATTATGCGTTACTGGATGATTAATGCCTGTCATGTCACTTCATGCCTTGTTTATAGACTCACCTGGCTGCAACGGTCTACCTTTTTGAATCCGATGTGCTATTTCCATGGTGGCCTGAATTGCATATGTCCCCAGTGGTCCAAAGGACAAGAGTGACAAAGCACTTTCCCACAGACGGAAATGCTGTGGAACGCATTTTCTTGACTTCCCTTATTGGCACTTGTTTTCTTGTTTTAATAGAGAACGAGTGGGCGGGGACGCCGTTCCAGCTCAACTTTACGTTTAGCTTAACCGCGCGCACTGCCATTGAATTAAGAAATCAGGAGATCAATGGATGAAGAAGAAAGAAGTGGCCAACCTTGGTGTGTGGCAAATCTACCAAGAAGGTGTTCATAATTTGACGGCTACAAAAAGTCAGTCAATTCATGCCATCAGGCTTCGTAAACCATATTTTTTCGGTGTTTATTGCACCGCAATCATTACCCAAATTGGTCACACTTTGCACTTGAGACAGTTGTTTATTATTACTAACAATACCATGCGGCGACTATTTTATTTGAAAGAGGGGCAGAAGGAACAGGGAAGAACAGATAACAAAGGATCATTGACCGAGGTATCGAGTTCGGTGTTCTACATGGTATATATCACCGCATTTGGAATATAGATTAACTATATTCATAATCCATCTCTATAAACAAGACATACACTTATATTCATAAAACAAAAACAGGCAATAAATCATATCTACTAGACAGAACGAGTACTAAAGACAGTCTATCCAACTAACTTATGAACTTTTAGAAAAAGCTTTTGTCCAAACCCCGGTTAAAAACCGGGCTGATGATTGTAGCACAGACATCGGTGAAAGTCTGCTGGGGCTCTTCCACATCAAAACCCCAGCGACTGCGATACTTGAGATAACTGCAGACACGAGTCCATAGCCCAGTATCCTGCCCTGCCTGCTGGCCACCTTGACAACTTCCGAATACCGCTGAGTGCTGAAACTAACCCTGGCATACTGAGTCTTCCACCCCAGGCTAGGCACGTAGAGATCCAGCGCTTCCTCGATGGACTTGCGGATTTTGTAGAGTGGGGTCTTCACGCCCCAGCGCATCTCGAGGTAATTTTGCTTGGAGAGGTCGTTGATGGCATGCGCATCTGCTGTACGTTGATCCGTGTATGCCTGGAAAGCTGCTCGACGTGATTCACGGCGAGACTCGAGACTCGTGTCTAAATCGTATGCACCGTGCTTGTCTAGGAAATCGAATAGGACCCGGATGTCTTCGAGACCTGCGTTGAGGCCCTGTCCATAGAAGGGGAGGATGGCGTGAGCGGCATCTCCGACAATGACTACGTTATGTTCATAATGGTGGGGTTTGCTCTTGATGCTGATTAAGGGAAGATGAGGGTTTTCTTTGAATTGCTCTTGTAGTGCTTCTGGGGTGATGAGATCTGGGGTGACACCAGGGAAGTTGAAATCAAAGGATTCAAATAGTTTCTGCGATGAGCTCTCCAACTGTGCATAGGTGGCAGCCGGAGCGAACAGAGTACATGTGAATGACTTGTCGGGCGATGGAAGTGCAATGAACATGAATTCCTTTCCTGGCCAGATATGCAGATGGTTCGGGGAGATGCGGAAGTCGCCGCTCTCTGATGGTGGGATTCGGAACTCGCACCACAGAGTGTCGATGTATTCCTGTTGGTAGTCTACTCGGGAGAACTTCATCATGTGGTATCTTGAAGCTGAATGGGCGCCGTCTGCACCAATTAAGTAGTCAAAGCTTACTTCAATCTCGGGAACACGATTGGAGGAGCCTGGAAGGGGAGTCTCCCCTGGAAGTCGACGTTCAAACCATGCTCTGTTTGACTGAAAGTCGGCTCCTGTCAGTTTGTGGTTGAAGAGCAATTTGACATTCGGTGTCTGCTCTAGTTCATCGAGGAGCGCATTGTTCAGGGTTCCCCTGTCTACTGAATTGATGGCCTGTGTGAGCGTGTTAGAGATTGCTCTTTACTAGATCATTGGACCTCGATTGGCTTGGTTAGGACTAACCCGACCATGGACGTCGTATGCCTGTGCAGCTTCCCAGAGTTTTCCATTGTCTCTACCGTGAATCATACGACCATGCATGGGGATTGCATCGTCAAGAACCTTGTCGATCATACCATGACGATGAGAACCCTTAAGAGATGTGATACCCCGCTCGGATAGGGCAAGATTAATAGACTTGGTGAAATTCAATGGGATTGTAGTAGGATCACGGAGGTCTGCATGTTACTCATGGCGTGAGAAATATCCCCCATAGAGAGTCATGTATGTGAAATGAAGAAAAAGAAAGAATAAAACAAATATCACTCAAGCAGAAGGTGATCATGTCTGATCTGATAACCTTTCACATTTGTAATACATAGTGACATTGTAATGTCCAGCATGGAAATGTCACACGAGCGTAGACTCACCTCCACGCAACTCATATAGTTCGACCTCGTCGCCTCTGGCTGCAGCATATAGGGCTGCTAGAGAACCAACCGGTCCGGCACCTACAATGACAACCTTTTGCTTTCTTGGAGAATCCTGTGCCATGGTGACTGAAGAGCAGGCAGAAATCTATCACGCAAAGCGTCGCTTGTTTCTCTTTGGAATTTCTCCTCTATATTATTAATTATTATGGCTCATGGGCTGACTGATAGAACCTTTCTTCACGTGGTGGTCACGTGAAAGCGGCATCGGACGATTCTCCCTGATTACATAAGTAGTAGCGGTGCCATGCCGTGATAATCGCCTATACTCGTCACATGACATTTAGCCGCGTGCCTAGATGCGCTTACAGCTGACTGATCTAGATTCTAAAGGGACTAACACTGACTTGGTTAGTACATTGACCTTCAGGGAATGGTCACTTCTATGCCGAGATTAGACCGACAGTGCCTATCCGCGGGGGATTTTCCCGATTTTTCCCATCTTTTGCCGCAGATTACCCACACAAGATACCCTATCTGAACTTTGTATCGCATTTGTTGCGTTGATTTATTCTTCTCTCCCTTGATTTTTTCTTTTCTGTCCGACCATCACAATATGGCAGCAGAGACCGCAGCTCGGAAATGTATGGGGCTGGATTGCGACAAGACCGCGGGAACTCTGCAGTGTCCAACATGTCTTAAGATGGGCTCGGATAGCTTTTTTTGCTCGCAGGACTGTTTTAAACGGAGCTGGGTAGGCTGCCTTGCGTGACCTATACGGCTCACGTGTACTACCTTCTTTCTTGGTTCGCATATACTAATGCAATGTCGATCTAGAGCGAACACAAGCTCGTGCATAAATCAAAGAGTAATTTCCTTATCAACCTGTTTCCGCCAAAAGTAGTTTCTGAACCAGATCCAGCTACGGGACTATTCAATCCTTTCCCAGCCTTCCAGTTCACCGGTTCCTTGAGACCGGTTTACCCTCTGTCCCCCCGGAGAACGATTCCTAAGTCTATTCCTCACCCCGATTATGCCAGGGATGGCATTCCTCGATCAGAGCAGAAGTTTATCGGTCGCCACAACATCACAATCTTGAATAAGGAAGAGCAGGAGGGTATGAGGAAAGTTTGCCGCCTCGCTCGTGAAGTCCTGGATATCGCCGCACGTGAGGTAAAGCCTGGCGTTACGACCGATTACATCGATGAAGTGGTTCATAAGGCCTGTATAGAGCGCGATGTAAGTGGCCATTACACCTTGGGTTTCTATAAGGATTTCGGACAAGTCGTTTGATACTGAGATACATGCAGTCCTATCCATCGCCGTTGAATTATATGCATTTCCCCAAGTCCGTATGCACATCCCTCAACGAGACCATCTGCCACGGTATCCCCGATCAGCGCCCGCTTGAAGACGGCGATATTATCAATATCGATGTTACATTGTATCACAATGGCTTCCATGGCGATCTTAACGAAACCTACTATGTTGGAGACAAGGCTCGCTCAAACCCAGATGCCGTCCGAGTGGTGGAGACGTCTCGAGAGTGCTTGGAAAAGTCCATTGAGTTGGTGAAGCCTGGTATGTTGTTTCGGGAACCAGGAAATGTCATTGAGAAGCATGCCAAGGGCCGGAACTGCAGTGTTGTCAAGAGCTACTGTGGCCATGGCATCAACCAGCTGTTTCACTGTGCTCCCAATGTTCCTCACTACGCGAAGAACAAGGCGGTGGGAACTGCAAAGCCTGGAATGTGTTTCACTATCGAGCCTATGATCAACATTGGCACCCATAGGGACCGTACCTGGCCTGATGACTGGACCAGCACCACTGCCGATGGATCTCTGTCTGCTCAATTCGAGCACACTCTTCTAGTGACGGAAGATGGTGTTGAAGTACTAACTGCTCGCCTACCAGACTCTCCTGGTGGACCCATTCCTATGCCGACAGAGTCCAGTGAAGCGAAAACTGAGGCATAAACGGCAGATTTTATAGAAGACTGGTAGTTTGATTAGAATACACGGCCATTTATGCCATATTGACAGTTCCCCCAGAGCCTGGTACATTGTTCTATTTCGAAGGGTATCGCAGTAGATCAGCTTGAAAAAGCATTCTGTTGTATCTAGACATGCCTTTGGATCTCACCAATGATATCTAGACAATTGCATTGAAGACGAGACATACACTGTAATCCTATTGGCGCGCACCTTCCACCGCCACAACCAAGACTTTTCTGAACTTTATCGGCAATCTCTTAGTTCTCTAATTTGGCTCTATTTAGGGCCGAGAGCCGAACCAACCAATGATCATGCCCGTGGTTGCAGATCGGTCGGCATCATTATTGGGGTGGCGCGTCCCGAAACCGCTTAATAAGCTAGCTTAATCACGTGACAGTCAAGCGAGATCGTCCCACAAAAAATAGATTTCGGGACGCACCACCCCTTTCATGACTCTTACACCTTCAAACAACCAACACCACAACTGCCTAACCATGGCTCCGCTTGCGAATAACGTTAGTTTAACTTCATTTTGAACAGTTAATAACTACTTTATTGAATAATAAACTAATTTTCGCGCGATTAAGAGGTGGTATCAGTGGTATATGAGAGAGGTAGAAGCCGGACAGCTCGAACTGCCTGAGTACAAACAGGTAAACGTGTTTCTTTTACTTCACCCCGTTCTAACTACTTTCTAAACACTTAAGAAGTACTTATAAACTACATAGACAGTTGCTCAATAATTTATCTTTAATTAGTTAATAACTGTTTACTAACTACTTGGGAACTGCATAGGGCAATGACAACGTTCATACCATTCATTATGGCGAATTATTCTGTCGCTGTAATTAGGATTCAGCCTTGGCAAGATTGTAATTTATAGCTCACGCGTCCCATTATCGCTTACCAATTGGTCTTGGCAGTCACGTGAAACGGATATGGTTCACACGATCTTTTTGAAGAGGTGGCGTGAACTGTAGACACATCATGCCCGGAGGTTGCAGATCGGCTATGTCCTTTTTTAGCGTTGCATGGCACGAAAACTGCT
>MBFL02000226.1:0-59921 GCA_001696595.2 Aspergillus hancockii
TCACAACTTCAACCCACTCCGATCGACCGATTAAGCTCACCAACTTCTCAAAATCTCCCCCCGCCGCAGAAAGCACATTGCGACCAGTCTGCAGTCCTTACGGAGCCATTCAGTAATCTAGAATTGAATGTAGAGAGCAGAACCAAAGAGCCTCAGATCGCGCCGCAAGAGAACGAGCTTCACGGGTCTGTTCCTGATGTCAAAGATAGCTTTGCATCTTCACGTGTTGTTACTAACACGAAGAGCGTTCGTCGCGTTGGCCCAAACAAGTCACAACGTGCAGGGTTGGCCACTCTTAACGAGCACGATGGCGCCGCGAATACGAATCCGAAGACTCGGGGTTGGCGTCAAACCGCCTTTGTGGAGCCTACCAGTCCGCAAAAGTACAGGGAAAAGGACTTCAATACCCGGCGCCAAAAGAAGAAGAAGAGCCGCGGTTCCTACGCAGAAGACCCCAATGGCTGGGCGACAGAGGATGCCACCGACATCCAAGAGCTGGGTGAATTCGATTTCCAAAGCAATCTCTCAAAATTCGACAAACGGAGGGTTTTTGAAGAGATCAGAAACGACGACACCACGGCAGATGAAGAACGATTGGTCAGCTTCAACAGAAGAGTTCCCAAGCCGGGCACGAATGGTGGAAAGAATTTACATTGGACTGAGAATGTGCTTGACAGTCCTCATGGAAGTGAAGCTGGAGACACTGATCAGGAGCCGAGCGATGCAAAGCTGAGCAGCGGGAACTATTCAGGACGCGAGCTCTCAAGGGTGTCAGCACGAGGGCAGAGCCGGAAGGGAAGTGGGATTCTGGGACAACCTCTGGTGCCGCCGCAGCTCAGTTCTTTTGGACGTGGGCAACTCAGCGCTTCCCGCACTACTAGTCCCCGCCCTGGGAGTAAGGCATCCGTGTCAGCATCGCCAATCAGCGGACCCGGTGTGCCTGGAGCTTCCTTACGACTGACTACCACGAATAGAAGTTGCCCGACTGTGAGCCCGCTACAAGCTCTTGAAGTCGAGCAAATAGCGGTTGCCGAGCTCGGGCTAACTGAAGATATGATTTCGGAAAATGCCGGAAGAAGCATTGCGGAAGCTGCCGTTGGCCTCTTATCTAATGACGCAGCCGCGCCTACTATGCTGGTGTTGACAGGCAACCACCGGACCGGTGCAAGGGCTGTTTCGGCTGCTCGCCACCTTCGTAACAGGGGTCACCGTGTAACTGTTTGCATGCTTGGTATTGAACATGAGAACGAACTGCTGGAGAGCTGCCGCAAGCAGATTGATGTCTTTAAGAAAATTGGTGGCCGAGTGCACAGATGGGAAGATCTATCGGCGCGACTCTCAACCTCTGAATTCAGTCCTGATCTAGTCCTCGATGCTCTGTTCGGCATTCATATAGCCTTTGACGATCTTCGCACCGACGATCAAGCCGTGGCTTTTGAGATGATTGCTTGGGCTAACCGAAGCAACCTTGAAGTTCTCTCTGTCGATGTTCCCTCAGGCTTATCGGCTTCGAGCGGTAAGTCTTTTCAACATCTTGGTAGGACAAAATATGTAGGGACTAACACGCTAGAAACCGCAGGCGAGGTAACGGTGATGGAAGGAGGCAGGGTGTGCGTCAATTCAAAGTCAGTAGTGTCCCTTGGCGCGCCAAAATCTGGAATCATAAATGCATTGCTAGCCGGTGAGGGCCTTACTTGGGGTCTCTCTGTAGCAGATATAGGGATTCCTCAGATTGTGTGGAGGAAGTATGGGACTCGTCGCCGGCACGGAATTGACTTTGGCAATCGCTGGGTAGTTCCTCTACGCTACCAGCCTTCGACTGCTTGATATTAATCCTGCACGAAAGGCATTGCCCACCACTTGACGATCGAATAGCTTGTTTTATGGCGTTCAGCGGGTTCTGTTCAAAAAGAGCGGGATTGATTTAGGGTATACCCCTTTCTGTCAACGAGATATACCGGTAGCAGTGCTTTGACGAATTGTTCTAGAAAGGATGGGTCATATTACATGTAGTTTCCTCGAGGTCAAAGCCATTGCCTAGCAATCGAAATACAGAGAGTCATAGTTCTCAAGCTGCCTGCCGTTGTAACTTCTTCGATTGCTATAGTAGTCTAACCCAAAATGGCTAGATCCGCTTTCAGCCTAAGCAATACATCATGTCTTGCGGGCGGCCAACAGCAATGCGAAGATACGTCCAGAACATCAACGTAAGCCTCCGTCGCTAAAATGGGGAAAGGTTAGTTTTTCTGGAAATACTCCTGTACTTGTTGATATATCCTTCTTGCTGACAAGTTCTTTTTCTCTTTGGTAGGAACGGATAAGCTTTACGTGAGATACATCAAATATTTGTTCTCCGCAAATATATTACATTTTAGCGGCGAGAATACTGATCGCAAAGTTCAATATAGATCACACATTCTGAATGGGCATCGGGTGATGCATACTCAGCAAGCGCTGGAGCAGGCGGAAGGCAAGGCGGATCCAATGCGACGTTCAAACGTCTTCCTTTCAACTTCTGCTCTCTCTCGCTGCAGCCATTCTCACACCCCGTCTGCACTCCCTCGGGGATAATCTTTGACCTCACTAATATCTTACCATGGATCAAGAAGCATGGAACGAACCCGGTAGATGGCACGCCGCTGAAAAATTCAGACCTCATCAAGCTCAATATCGCGAAGAACGAGTCGGGCGAATACGTCGATCCAGTTACGTATAAACCCCTAACGGATAATACACACATTGTCGCCTTACGAAATACGGGGAACGTTTTTGCTTGGGATACAGTTGAGCGGTTAAATATCAAGGGGAAGCTGTGGCGCGACCTCGTTACGGATGAAGAGTTTGGACGCAAGGACATTATCACGTTACAGGATCCGCAGAATATCGAGTCTAGGAACCTCAGCTCGTTCAATTACCTGAAGGATGGCGAAAGTGTACCTGGAGAGAAAGAGGAACGGCTTAATGTCAACGCCAGTGCGTTGGGGAGTTCGGCGAAGATCTTGAAGGCCAAGGAGGCTGTGGCCAAAGCCCGTTCTGAGAGGGCGCAACGAGCTGGCTCCGCTGCTGTCGTTAAGAAGGCTGATGGCACTCTAAACCCGAATGCTCAATCTAAAACAGCCTCGCAGCAGGCTGGGAAACCTACACCATATAATGCAGCCAAGTATACCACCGGTTTGGCTGCTGCGTCTTTCACCAGTACCGGCCTAACTCCTCATACATCTGCCGAGCTCGCGTTACTTTCCGATGAAGAATACATGTTGAAACGGGGACGCGTAAAGCAGAAGGGTTATGCTAGGATCTCAACCACCTCCGGCGATGTAAACCTGGAGCTTCACACTGAATACGCCCCCAAAGCTGTGTGGAACTTCATCAAATTGGCCAAGAAGGGGTATTATAAAGACATCACTTTCCATCGCAATATCAAAGGCTTCATGATTCAGGGTGGTGACCCTTCGGGTACTGGTCGGGGAGGTGAAAGCGTCTGGGGCAAGTACTTCAACGATGAATTCGAGGGACCTTTGAAACATGATTCCCGAGGAACTCTAAGCATGGCCAATAAGGGCAAGAATACGAACAGCAGTCAGTTGTAAGTGTCTCCAATCGTCTGTCCTTCTACTTATCTTTCTCTCCTGTGCCGAGCTCGATCCAGATGGCCTATGCTAACAGGATTCTAACAGCTTCATTGCCTACCGGGCTCTACCTCATTTGAATAACAAACATACCATCTTTGGCCATGTCATCGATGATCCGACCCCTTCATCCGCCACCCTGAACAGCCTGGAGACTCACCCAGTCGACTCATCAACTAACAGACCTACCCCGGATATTCGCATCAAAGATGTCACCATCTTTGTGGACCCCTTTGAGGAATTCTTGAAGCAGAAACAGGCGGAAGAGGCATCAGGAAAGAAGCAGTCGGCTGATCTGACAGAAGAAGATCAGAAAGCTCAAAAAGAGGAAGATGACCAAGTTACTTGGACAGGAAAGAGAGTTCGCGGCTTAGGGTCAACCGGGACAGGTGACGATTCAGCAAGTGGAGTTGGGAAGTACCTGAAGGCTGCATTGGCTAGTCAAGCTGACCAAGAAGAAGATGAGATCGTGGAATACGTAAACGAAGAGCCAGAGCCGGAACCGATGCGAAAGAAGGTTAAAAGCAAGGGAGGCTTTGGTGATTTCAGTTCATGGGACTAATGACCGTTTGATTCTATGTCGAACCCGACTATATTTTGCATCATGATGGGCTTGCATAGCATAGTCCTGAGAGGATCTATCTCCAGGGGACACTCGTACGATTTTTATAAGAAGAAAGAGCTTCAGAATGCAAGTTAAGCGAAATGATTGCATTGGATGCGGTATGATATATTGTGCTTATATTTTCCGTGGCAAGATTGTTACTCTGAAATATCATATTCTTCTCCCTGTTCAATTTGGTGGGCAATGGTTGTGATGGTGGTTTACTTCAGTTCTGTATAATTATAAGTACCACCAGCTTTGGTAGCTTAAGTATATTGAAAAGCATTTGCACCAAAACACGATTCATGATGTGGGATAATTAAATCTAAGATAGGAGAAATAGGAGATTTAGAGGCCCACACCCAGGTATTCGAGGTAGATCACATCATATCATATCATATCATATACACCACGATCTTATGACTTCACTTTTTCATCCCCTCCCTCCTAGTCCCAGGGGGGAAAACACTAAACCAGCTTCATATTTTGCCTCACTTCACTACTGTAAGTGATGCTGTTAACTATTTGTGGATCCACTGGGTCCCCATTCACGTCGCCAAATGTGAAATAGTCTGGGCGAGTCTTCCGCCTTTCCGGCATTGGAACTCGACCGCCTCCGTAGTGAGTTTAGCGTTCCTCCCGAGCTGGGTTTAGCGGCATCATGAGAGTGGGAAAGTGACCTGAAGTTGCTCCCCGAGCCATCCATGATGAACGAACTAACAACCACAACTACTGTAAACTACTACTAATAATAAATGCCATCGATCCCACCTCCAACCAACCGCGCTTCCGTGCTTCAATCCCGGGTATTACTTCACCATTTCTACATCTACAAAATTTAGAACGTGGGTTTCCATCTGATATACTGTTCCTCCGTGAGTCCCATAATTATTTCTACCCAAACTCCACCAAAGTGGTTTTCTTAGCACCCTGTTGTTTCTCCGTGTCGCCGCGCAGTGGGGTTCGTCACGATGTGCTGCCATGATACATGATTCAAGGTGACAGATCAGCTTCAGTCGGATACTATATGACTGAGCGTAATTTTCTCAAAGTCATGCTTGTCTTTCGCAAATCACCTTTTCTTTTTTATACTTCTTGTTGGGTAAAGGGCTATATGTCAAAGACCTGTTACTGTACAGCCACGCAAATGCCCAGACATTCGTCATCTAATAGCATTGCTTATTGGAAACCATCCAAGGCTCGAGAATTTTCACCCTTTAACCTACCCGGCTTAGACGCCGGTTCTAGTAGGCTCAGTCACTGACACTTTCCTTATTTTTCTTGTTCAGCTCTATCCCCTCGCTTCCGCCTCAATTCCTCCCCTACGTCAGACCTTACCGTCTTCGCCTTCCGCCGCCGCCTACCCCGTTATACCTTTGGTCTGGTTTAATACCATTCCTCCAGATCTACAATCAAGCTGGCAGGGAATAAGCGGAGAAGTTTTTCCAGCCAGGGTGGGTTGCTGAACAGAATGTTCAGTGGCTCCTCGAGCCCACCCAAAGACAAATCAGATTCAGTTCCACATTCCGGTGCTGTTGATACACAAGCTCTCAGCGTGCACCACGAAGAAGGCTCCGCATCTCAGAACAATAAGTTTCTACCATCCGGTGGTTTCTTCACGAGAAGGACCAGTGAGGACCAGGGCCCTGCCGGGGAGAAGAAACGCCGGAGTAGCACAGTCACGAAAGCAGCGACGTTTTTCACCAACGCTAAGAACTCACTGAGCTTGAGTAGCAGCCCTCGCGAACCCTCGCCTCTTACTACTTACACGCCCCGAGGCCCGCAAACGCTGCAGTCACTTGGGAGCATGGACCCGGCATTGAGTGTCCCACAAGGGTCATTGAACAATTCAGCCGGCGATTCGCTACCTACTCCTCGCTCGTCCTTCAGAGTTGGCGTCACAGAAGATCGGAATCGAAAATGTCGTCGGACTATGGAGGATACCCATGCATACCTTTACAACTTTTTGGGCACACCTGCACCCTTAGCCCGGGCTGATGGTGAGAGGAAAGACATCGATGCTCCCCTCGCCCCTGACGAAGTCTCCAGCGTTGTTGAAACCGACAATGGTTATTTCGCTATATTCGATGGACATGCTGGCACATTCGCCGCTGAGTGGTGTGGGAAGAAGTTACATTTGATTCTAGAGGAAGTAATGCGCAAGAATCCTAATGCACCCGTTCCGGAACTCCTCGACCAAACATTTACTAGTGTTGATCAACAGTTGGAGAAGTTGCCAGTGAAGAACAGTGGATGTACTGCCGTCATTGCCCTTCTGCGATGGGAAGACCGGATCCCCAGTTCGCATTCGGCAACCGGTTCCTCGGCACTTGCTCCCGCGGCTGCGGCTGCAGCCAAGGGTGATTCCAATTCAGAAGCTGATGACACTCCGACCCAAGCAACTAGTACTGGCGCGTCTGCTCTCCCGAAACTACAAGAGAAAGCCATACGCCAACGTGTTTTGTACACGGCCAATGTCGGCGATGCCCGTATAATTCTATGTCGCAACGGCAAGGCCCTCCGGTTGTCTTATGATCACAAAGGTAGCGATGAGAATGAAGGCAAGAGGATAGCCAATGCGGGTGGTTTGATATTGAACAACAGAGTGAATGGCGTACTTGCAGTGACTAGAGCCTTGGGTGATGCATATCTCAAAGACCTTGTCACCGGACATCCATATACTACAGAGACTGTGATCCAGCCAGACTCTGACGAGTTTATTATATTGGCTTGTGATGGGGTATGTTCTATTCATTGTCCCCCACTAAAAACTAACGCTAACAAAAATGATTAGCTTTGGGATGTCTGTAGTGACCAAGAAGCCGTGGATCTTGTCCGAAATGTCCCAGATGCCCAGGAGGCATCTAAAATTCTCGTTGATTATGCTCTTTCGCGTTTCAGTACCGATAATCTTTCCTGCATGGTGATTCGATTTGATACAGATCGTGTCAAGGAAGTTATCAACCGAACAGCAGACCGAATTGGCGTAGTTGGTGATCCATCTATGAACGTTGAGCATGGTGTGAGCGAAGCGGACAAGATTGTGGAGGGAGCAAGGAAGAGCATGGCCAGTGCAGGCATCGCAGACGATACGGAAGCGGCTGAAAAGGTGAACGACGAAATTTTGCAGAAAATGGCAAATGATGAGGGTGAACCCGGGCCCGAGATATCGGTCGACAATCACAATGATGCACCAGCCGTCAGCCGCGCAAACAAGACTGAAAGGGAGAATGGAAGTCCTTAAGCATCAAGTAACAACAACCTGCGGGACTCGCGTTATGTCAGGAATGGAGCATAGAAAGCTTTGACCTACGTCTATATCTCAGTCCAGACGATAAATTCGTGACTTTGTTATTATCTTTTCGTCCTTTCCTATCCATCAATTTACTGGCGTCGATCGCAGTTTAGGGACTTGGTGCCTCTGGTGGCCCTTGATAACTGGTGTTATTCTCTTATTCTGTTCTCTTTGTCCCAGACACGTGGGTTTCTTTGTCAATCCTCCCTTTCTCTGATTCTACAACCTGTTTTTTTTTTCGCATCTAGAGGCACTCGAGCTTGTGTCTTCTGCCATTAGCCGAAGCAAGGGGAAGTGACCCGGTTATACTTGTTCTATCTGCTCGGACGATGATTGCTGCTCCTGTATTGGTACATAACGCTGTAAATTTGATCCCCTATATCTGGAAAAAGGAGAAGCCGATACGATCCTTCTAGATTTTCAGACTCAGGAAATGTCCCATCAGATATTTTGAGAATAAATTGAGATGGAATAATAAATTGACAATCTGCTAAACGCCATTGCATCATCTAAAAATACAAATCTGTATATGCGAAGAACGGATACATGTTTCCAAAGGAATATCCACACAAATTTCCATCACTAATCAATACACTTGTTCTATCGCCCCTTAATCCTGCTTTTCGGGCTGCTTCTCCTTGAAGGCTTCATCGGCAAGGACCTCAACACCGTATTCGAGTTTCTGTCCAGGCATGACGTGGTCGCGAGTGAGGTCCAGTTCGCCGTGACGGACACGCGCAGGCCATTCCTGGGCGTAACGAGCATCCTGAACATCAGTCCACAGGATCTTGATACCATCACCCTGGACACCATTTGAGCTATCAGGTTCCTGGATCTTGTATGCAACATCGGGGGTGCTCAAGGTCTGCTCCAGCCCAGCCACGCGCTCAGCCTGCTCGGTGGCCTTAGCTTCCTCCTTGGCGCGAGCCTCCCTGCGGCGCCTTCTAGCAGTGCGAGTAAGAAAGCCGCGCTTGCCATCAGCGAAACCATTCTTGATCTCCTCTTCCTGGATGGCTAGAACGGCAGACACATCGGCAACACTGGTGGCCTTCTGGTCCATCAAGACACGAGCGCGGTCCTTCTTCTCCATGAGCCAGCCGACCTTGTCCCCATATTTCTCGTCGAACTTCTTGGCTTCTTCAGGGTCCCGGGGCCTCTTCTGGTTCAGGTACTGTTCGGTGATGGTGATCATCTCGCGGGGAGGGGAGAGTTGGCGCTGCATGGCGAATTCACGGAGGAGGTGATACGCACGGAGACCGAGCTTGGGTTCGTTGAAATGGACTGAGTAGTAGGGCACCCACATGTCCTTTCGCAGAGTGGCGGGGACGGTTTTCTTGCCATGGTATACCAGCTGGCGGAGGACGCTGTTTTTCTGCATGATCAAATGTCTTAGCACCGATCCTGTGTATCATTGGACAAAATGAAAAGAAGATGTCTCACCTCCAGATACCGCGTCAACGAGTAAACAACCTGGTTGGTCCGGATATTGTGATAGACGAAGATGTTCTTCCCGTGCGTAATAGCATTCAGGGCCTTCCGTAACCGGACTCCCTCCTTGAACTGATGTGTCTTGAAAGCATTCGAGTTCTGTTCTCGCGGCTTCCCCTGGATCAAGCTATGGTTCTCGACTGGAGGGCGACGGATGATATTCCATGTTCCGATTTTGGTCGGGTCCAGGATCTTTTGGAATGGCTTGGGAACGGACTGTGAGGCCATTGCGGCCAGAAACGCACTTCTGCGTCTCTCTTATTGATCGGGATTGAGTGTGAGCGGGATGTAGTGTTATTCCCTCTATTGCATAACGATTCGGGGAATGGTGAGATGAGGTGGTGGTGAGGTTGTTGGAGTGTCGGAAGCTGGAAAGTGAAAGCGCGCGGATCAATTTTTCGATGGGGAAGCCAGACCAAACCAAATGGGCAAATCCGCCCGCAGCCTCCGCAGAGCAATGAATAACCATGTGTTGAGCTCCTTCTACTCCTCACAAGCTTCTAGTCTAGCGCACATCGCATCTTTTTTATGCATAATTACAGAAGAAGCTTACAACTACATATTATTGGCTTCGTGAGTGCACATAGGATGATTGCGCACATCAGCTAAACACATTCACACTGCCACAATGTCGCTGACCGTTACCACGGAGGGCATTGGCCATGATGATGCTGGTAATCGTCGCGAGAGACCTTGGCTATTCCCATCGGTAATTCTTTCTCACAGTAGAATGTTCGCCCATCAGTCTGAGGAGTAAACTGATTGGCTTGGTCTTAGAATCGCAAGCTTCGCCATCTACAGGGCATCTCAATCCGTAATCTTGTCGTCACTCCCCCGAGCAGGACTCGCGGAAAAACTATCGACGATGAAGACATCCCCAACTCCTTCCAATCACCGTCGAAGATCCTGGCCAAGGATGAGAGCCGCTCCCTGAACCACTCACGCTCATTTACGAATCTTAAGTCCAGTGCCGCAGCCGGCGACAGCCGTATCAGCGGCGAGCAGCCACCACCACTGCGACAGCCACAAAGGCGAAACACCTTACCCTGGAGTGACCCAAATCCGCACAAAAGACAGGTCAAACTAGAGGATATTACGAGGAGCCGTATGGCAGATACCTGGTTTTCTATCCATTGCGACAAGATTGAGGGACCGGTGTATGTGAGCGAGGTTGTGCACAATGCTACAAACCCAAGCTTTCGGTCGTTCGACCTGAATATGTGCGGACCATTGGTATCGCGATCGGATGAATTGACCCTCAAGTTATGGACGAAAACAGTTGCTATGGAAGAGTATGAATTGCTGGTCGAACTACAGCTGCATTTGCAGTCCCTTCAGTTTCTGGGGAAGTCATTGGATAGCTTTCATCAACCGCTGCCGGCGAATTCTGTCCTGTTCCATTTCTCGGACGGTGTCTATGGGAATCTGACCGATCTTCCACCGGCTTGGGTGCCTTTGCCTGCCAAAGACCCAAAGTATGCGGATGGGAATGCGCTGCCGACTTCATCTTATGACGCGCTGATGCGACTAGCAAATCTGGATGAGTGCATTCAAGATGCACTGATAACGCGGGAAAAGTTGGAGGCCCAGATAAGCTCAATATTGGAGAGACATCAGAAAGCTCTAGCCGTGACTAGTGAAGCTTCGCGAGCTCGGGATAAATTGGCCCTGACGAAACAGGCAGTCATGTCCGAGAAGAAACAACTTTGCGCGACTAGCAGACGTAAGGAAGAACTCATTGCCAGTTTACGCGCCAGGAGGGAAGCTATGGCACGTGGACGCCAGACACAAGAGAGGGCCCGTAGTCATCTTCCCGATGCGCAGGAGAAGTTGCGCTCTAGCACCAAGTTGCTGGAAAAGGACACAGAAGAATTAAAGGGCCAGATACGACGCATCTCAGAGGATTTACTTGCAATGTATCCCATTGAACCGATCCCGGACAAGCCGCTTGCGTTTACCATCGCGGGCATTGCTCTCCCGAACTCGACCTTCGCCGATATTGATCGGGACGCTGTCGCGGCAGCGCTAGGATATACTGCGCATTTGGTTTATCTACTATCTTTTTACCTATCCATGTCCATTCCTTATCCGATTAATCCCTATCTTTCGAACTCGCTGATCCAGGACCCTGTCTCGGTCTCACTCCCGCAAAGGACATATCCACTATACCCGGTCAACGTCCATTACCGGTTTGAATACGGGGTGTTCCTCCTCAACAAGAACATTGAGTTTTTACTTAATAAGCAAGGTTTACGCGTGCTCGACATTCGACACACTCTCCCCAACTTGAAGTATCTGCTTTACGTCCTTACCGCAGGAACGTCGGAAATCCCCGCCCGGAAAGCTGGAGGGATTCGAGGCCTGGTCCCGGGGCGGTTGACCCCCAGTGTGTCGAGGCGAGGAAGCGAAGACAGCGTTGCATACAGTGAGTCGAACTTACCTCGGAAGATGCTAAGCTCGATGGTGAAGTCCAATGGGAACTTACCGGGTGACAAGGGGAAGAAAGCCACCTCTGTCTTGAGTACTGCGTCTGCGTCGCAGCAGGTGGCCTAAACCACTCACTAGTATCTTCTGGAATGGGGTGGGTTGTTTGGATCTCGTTAGCGGATGGGCGGGCTTATCTTGCTGACCCGTGGCAACTGCACTAGGGTTTTTGTCTTATTTATATTTATTTGGGTTTTCTTGGAGTGCAATTTATTTTCCGCGTTGGCGTGTTCGAGGTGATATCCTATGTTTGACTGGAGAGATGTACAACAAATACTATTGCTACTTCTACTACTTTTGAAGAAAAAAAAAAGAGATCAAAATTCAATATACCCCCATAAATGTTCCAATCGTATAATTTATAACTTAAACCCTGTGCTCATATTAAAACCTTGGAAACTGGACCCGACAGGGACCAACACAAAACAAGAAAAAAAACCAATTAGCGGAGAGTCTAATTGGGATTACTATTGATAACAGATATTACTGGAAGGGAATTTATTATGCAAATATAATTAATTTTGACGTTCGGTTACCCCGCATTTCGTTTCCCCATTTATCGACTTTTCTAACGATGTGCGAAATTCCTTTCCCTAGTTGAACTTGTTTCAATTGCAACCTCGTTGATTCCGTATTGTTGAGGAGGAACAAGTTGGCTTTGTTTAAACCTCCTCTTACTACTATTAAAGGTGATGGGCACAAAAGCAGATTTCCCAGGAAAACCTGCCGCCGTCCCTGATAAATACCCGCCAACCCCACCGCTTTCTGACGGGGTGCTCGCTTTGCATCGGCTTTCTCCAACCTCCAATTCCCATAATCCACTCGGTGCGCCGGCAGAAGGCGGCACTAACTGGAGCTTTGGAGACATGATGGCAGCAAGCAATGCACAACCTGACGGCGGTCTCTATACCCAAAACAGCCAGTCTCAGAAATCCCCGTCACCCCAACCCCAGCATCGTCGTGGGTACCAGGCGTGCGACCCATGCCGGAAACGCAAGGTGAAGTGCGATCTTGGCAGTAAGGCAATCCCTCGTCGCGATCATACGATCGTCTTTTAGTCCCAAAGTATTGTAACAATCGTGGCCGCTGACATGAGTCGTAGGTGTCGACAATCCCCGGCCTCCGCCCTGTGTACGATGTCGCCGTGAAAGCAAGCGATGCGAGTTCTCCGCCACCAGGCGCAAGCGCAAACCCTCGGAGGTTGAAGAAACTGCTGATGGCGTGCTCCGACGCGATAAGAGGATGATGATCGGGGAAGCCGCATCCAATGGTTCTCCCAGTGATGAATCGTCGTCGTATGCGCAGCCCGATCCGACGTCGTTCGAGAACAATGACCCTACTCTCCCACACCAGAAGTGGTCGGCGGAGCAATCGCCGACCACCACCACTACTACTCAGGTGCCTCAGCCCACCGCGGCCAACCATCGGTACACGCCGAATACTCCTTCATCTACGACACACTTCCCCGATGCACGGAATACCCGACTTCCCATGTTCCCCTTGGGGGATCGAACAACAAGTTTTGGTCTCGAAGGTGGCCAGCCCATGATGAACCGTACTGCGGTCGAGCTGCTATCGCCGGCAATTAGTAACAGCCATGACGCGTTACATCTGCTATCAGAGGCGGCAGGACGGACGGAAGATCTCAATCGCCAAAGCCTCGAAAATCGCTATGCAGCCCGGCAATCCGTCTCGTCGTTCAACTCACCTATGTCGCCCCTCACCCAGGCGGGTACACCACGAAGCGCAGGAGGCTCTTTCTCGAGACCACCCCGATCCGGGGTCCCAATGAGTAATTATTTCCAGTCTACCGGATCGGGTACAGCAGATCATCATGCTTCTGATGGTCGCGGCCAGTCGGGCCCCGCAGAAGCTCCTCCGGATCCAGGCTTTGCAGATGCTGTCAAAGCATGGTCACGACTACGTTTCGTCCGTGCGGGTTGGCTGTCGGTTGAAGAATCCATGGCATATGTTGCATAGTAGGTCTACTCTCATTCTTGGGCAATAATCCTGTACTGACTTGGGCAGTTACTACGAAAACCTCGCTCCTTTGAGCCCTATCGTCATCCCTGATTTCTCTCATCCTTCTACGCATCGTACCTTACTCACCGATGAGCCTGTACTAGCTGTTACGATCTTGACGACAGCATCACGGCATATGAAACCCAAAGGAGATGGAGCGTATACCCGCTCCTTCTACATTCATGACCGGCTCTGGTCGTATCTTCGTGGTATGATTGAACGTCTCTTCTGGGGCCAAGAAAAGTTCGGTGGGAATAGTATGGGAATCAGCAAACCGCGCTCGTTTGACCTGGCTCCAACGTCTGCGACAGTGAATCTCAAAGGCAATTTGAGGTCGCTGGGGACCATAGAGGCACTGCTAGTGCTAACAGACTGGCACCCACGCAATTTGCATTTTCCTCCAGGTGACGATGAGAACACTTTATTAGACTTGGACGCTCAAGTGCAAAATCGTACCGACAAGGATTCCGAAATGGACGGCGACAATATTCTGAAAAGTACCTCAAATGCCACTGCAGAAGGCCGACTTGCCTTTCAAAAGTGGTTGGAACCCGCCTGGCGGTCCGACCGAATGTCTTGGATGTTACTTAGTACGGCGCAGGCTTTGGCATTCGAGCTGGGAGTGTTCGACCAGAAGAACGATCCGAAGGCTGCTAGTGAATATCCAGCGGAGCACACACGGAAACGCCGCCTTCGTCGCCTCATCCTTGTGTACAATACGCAAAGCAGTGGCCGCATTGGTATTCCATCGATGCTTCCTCTTCCACAGTGGGCCAACGACATTCAACCGATGAATGTAGGAACCACTAAAAATGGGGATACAACAATTGACAGGATGCACGATTGTTGGATTGGAATCTCGAAGATCATGTATCAGAGCAACCAACTGCTGTTCGCATCGAACGAACAAACGTCAGAGTTGATTCGCAGCGGTCGATACCGGGATCAAATTGACAGATTCCAGCCATTTTTACGGGAATGGCGACAGAATATTGACACTCTTGATCGTAAGTTTCGCTTACATGCCCTGTTTTGTTCTTACTGACGTGTTCAGTCGCACCCCCAATGAGGATGATTTTGATGATTGAGTACGAATATACTCGTAAGTTACTTTTTCTCGCCACACTGTCCCAAAAGCTGACACCGTCGAAGGGCTATATGTCAATTCGTTGGCTTTGCAAGCCGTGGTTGATCGCTGGACGACGATGTCGAACGAAGCTGCCCAGAATGCCAGACCGGGGGCTGGGACATCGTCAAGCACTGGCTGGTTTCACGTGCTCATGGAGCTGTATCGTGTCAATGAACAATACATCCAGGAAGTTGTCGATGCATCGCGCAAGATCCTGCAGACCGTACTAGAGGGCCTTGTCCCTGGGGATCATCTAAAACACGCCCCAGTCAGGACATACTTCCGGATCTTATCCGGAATGATCTTCATTCTGAAGGTAAGTTCGCAGTCTATGGAGTTGCTCAACGGTTTGGTCTAACAAAGTAGACATTCACCCTTGGCGCAAAAGAGGACGACGTGCGTGTCTCTCTGGACCTCCAGGACCGAACCGTAGAAGCATTACGTGCCCATGTAGTCGACGATGTCCATCTAAGCCATGCCATTGCCCGACTATTAGAGCTACTCACCACCAGCATCCGTACCCGATTCCTACGATTCGCACCAATGGACCGCGGAGGCGACGGCGACCACGATCGCCCATCGGCACCAACCTCCCGCCCCCAGTCACCTCGTGTACGCGAGAGCCGCCGAGACGGTTCAAGCACTACATGGACACCCGGCCAAGGCGCGACACAAAATCTAGGTTACGTCGACGGCAGCAGTCATCACTCAAGTACCCCCATGGCATCGGGACACGACCCACTAGCGGGAATCCCGGCCCAGCCGATCAACTCGTCCAATATCAACGTTTCATTCATGCCTCCACCACCCTCCGTGTATCACAATTACTATGACCCGAATGCAACGCCCCCCGCAGGGGACCTGGACGGTTCAAACGTCCCGTCGCAGTCGATGCAGGATAACGGTGCCTCAAGCGGGCTACCGGACTGGTTTGCCCTGCCACTAGACCAATTCTTCAACAGCTCCACAATGGTGGATCAGGGTCTGGGCGGCACAGGACCGATGGTGGGTGAATTCGACATGCTTGAAGTACTTCTTAATGAGCAGTATGACGGACACGGCGAGAATCTCGAGTCAAATGGTGGCGGCGGCAATATTGCGTCCCAATTCTTGCATTAGTCGTAGGCTTGAAAGAACGATGGATGCAATCCCTTTCTACGGCTCAAGATCGGATGGGACGGTCCATCATTAGAGGAAATGCATATATGAACTCCGGAGTAACAACAGGAAATACCCTAATGTATGTATAAATGAACTTTATGATGTTTTCATTTACTGCACGTTAATTTTATATTTTGTTATTTCTTTACATCGAATCCTTGATTATTTCCTTTTCGTATGAAAGCACTTTACCTCGGTGTTAACCAACGTTACATCGATCTACACACGTTCTAGAACAAATCTAGATGTCTGACCCACACGGAGCTATTGCCCTAACTTATCAATGCTGTCAACCTGAAACTTGTCCAGGGCCTGGCCTTATAGTGTCTTGAGATTATGATGCTTATGGGACCTACTTACACGTATGTGAAATGCATATTGTATAAGTACTATGCTAGGGAATATACGTATTACTAATGGGGATCATATATCCCTTACATAGACCAACCGAACAGTCCACCAGCAAGGGAAAGGGACTCTGCTTGTTTGTCATGCTATAAAGCAAGTACAACCACGGTAGATTAAATATAGAGTGGATAGAGGGCCATTGGGGGACTCTACAATATACATATAGGAAGGCTTGCTCATGCAATTTGGTCCTACGAGATACACAAATGGCTCAAGCCCGCACTCTTAATGCCATCAAAACCTGTAGACAGTCCAACCCTTTGCAAGGAGCTTCACACATTCGTGATGACCTTATATTCAGAGCTGTATTCATTGAATACGCTCTTCATCATCAACCCACCGCCTATGCGTCCTGCAAGTGGAATAATCTGATTAGAAGGACACCATGCGAGCAACATGACAAAATAGGCAGCCAAGTACGAGACTGAGGCAAAGCGTGCCTTCCTCATCTCACCGATCATCTCGTGAAATATGCTTTTGTCAATTTTTTCTAAGCCTGTCCCATCAATAAGATGGGTCGCGATTGCTACCACTTCGTATTGTTCGCGGCGGAATTCATCCTAGAAGCACGCGCGCTGTCTTCTTTTCTCGTTATCCTCGATGGTAACAGAGCAACATTCATCTTCAAGGTCGTAGAATACTCACTTCCCATTGGATTTGAAGATTCGTGGGAACGTGTCCGTGGGTATTGTTTGTGCTCAGAAGCGAAGCAGCCCATCCATCAGTGATATGGGTATATTCAGGACCCAGCCTGCCTTGGGGATCTAGTACTTCCATATTGCCGTGAGGTCCCCTAACAATCTCAATGATCCACTGGGGATGTAAATATTATAACTATGGACAGACTCCGGTAAACCTTCTCAGAATTCTTTACGACAAAGATCACTTCTTTCTCTGCCGCCAACCATGCCCATGTCGGTAGATGCTCAAGAATGCGCCAGGCATAGTGTTTTGATTTGGCTTGGAAAACCAACGTGATCTAACCTCGGTTTCGATATCCACGTAAGTGTTCTATCCACATATGTCAAAGGTGGCCCTCCTACGCATTGGATTTGGAACATTTTGCCGAACGTAGAAATAATTCCTCTGAGTGCTTCTAACTGATCGGATGGGCTCGTGAGTTTTTTTTTTTTTTTTTTTGTTTTTGTGCTATATTCCTCTACGAGCCTCATCCAACTTCGCATTGCGGGCGGCACACGATCATTTCTCTCGAAGTTTTCGAACAACCCCTTGGATGGATTGACGGAGAATGACTCGGGAAATACTCTTCTAATTCCGTACCATAGTAGTGTGTCTTTTTCCCAATTGGATTTTGTCTCCTCAAGGACCATTTCCCTGACATCCCATGAAGACCTGATAACGAGTGATGAACAAGCATCGGCATGAGAGAATACGTTCCTGGAATGTCCACCCACGCATTTCATACCTTGTAGAAGCACTCATTTTGCCCAATCTTGGCAGGACGAGTTCAATGCGAACGAGAGCTTTATCCCATTCCGCAGTTTCGCCTAGATTGATACTTAGGCGCTTGAATGCTTTCGTGCGATCCCGGAAATGGAGACAGCATCATTTGCCTCGAATGCCACAATCGTAATGTACGCTTCACGATATATCATGCCCATTTGCTTGATCTGGCAGGAACATCTTGGATGATACAAAGCGTATCTGCCCATAGATATTGTCACCCAAGCCCCCTCGTGAAGGAGATTATAGCACACCCAACAACATGCTGGTTAGTCTCCCCGCCGATTAAAGTCAGATGTTGTCCCATCGGACTTTTGTTCATGAGGTTTTCGAAATTTCTCGAGACTGCTTGTTACGTGCTTTATTTCTCCGGAAAAAGAAAACATAACGCCGATAAGTAGGTAGGGTGGAGAGAAGCTGATACTGACATCTAAGTCGCCGTGTTTCCGCCCTTGGGATGATGAGATGAGCGGGGTACATACTATGCAGCATGAACAGGGCTGAATGTACATTATTGCTGCCGCCCAAAGCCAGCCTTATTGGCCGTGTCGCTTCTGCCACAGAGGCAGCGGCGGCTTTCCAGTCAGCACAACAATAGTGTCAGCCGCTCCAAGGAACACAAATTCGGTCTATGACCAATGAGATTATTACCTCTAATCGCTTCCAGTACAGGTAGGTAAATACTCCGTGTTGTCGATTATCTTTATTAGCAATTCTGTTTGCTATATCATGGGTTGGAACCATCATAAGTACCTAGTTCTTTATATCCGGAGCTTTGTATGTAGTAACCAGTGTGCATCCTTACCTCATTTATGCCGTCTATGCCGATTCTGCCGATGCTTCTACCGTGTCGCACTATCTAATTGCACAGGAAAATGTCAGTGCATAAAATATGGCTATTGCTTTTATTGTAAGAATTGTGAGTTCGGGAGATTCGTGTTGCCTCACCACTCTTGAGTCTTGCCTAAACGGCCATCTTTATATTTTTCCTCATCCGGAAGCTACTCATTTCCCCGGCCAGAATAACCCTAAATGAAGCAAGCAACATCCTGGTTAACCCCTAAACCCAACACAAAAAAAAAAAAAAAAAAAAAAAAAACCCCCCTCCGGACCCTACAATCAAATACTAGGTACACAGGAACCAAAACCTACATCCACCCCTCCACGACACTCTCTTTGCCTGAACTTGTGACCTCCTCATTCTAGAACCCCCGACCCGCGTTGACAGGCGGTGTCCTAAAACGCCCACTCTCATTATAAAACCCAGGGAACCCCATCGCTTAGCCCGTTTCACCCGAGTCATGACCGTTGCACCCGTCACGTTTCACCGTGATCTCTGACAGCTACTAAAAATACGAGGCTGGACCCCATCGGAGATTGTCCGGAGATTAATCAATTTATGTCACGGTTTCTTTGCTTTTGTTTGATATGTGAAATGGACCTGATTGCTTGCATTTAAATAAAGATACATATCAAATGGGGATCTTGGATCTGTGACATTTTGTTTTGATTGTCACATTTATCAAGAGGTGTCGTACACGATGACTGTGATGAAAGTTAAAATGTACTGCAGTTCCATGGAGATAATGCGGGTAGCTGTTTCGTACTATAGATCCACTTAGATGCTAGTCTATACTGTCAGATGACACCTAAAACGATGTATGCTTGAGATTCGGAAGATGGAGTGTGTATGTGCCTGACAGGGTCCATTGCGCTATATAATTGCCTCTCCTAGTGCTAGTGACACGCAAGCGATCGACACAGTCATATATACAGTAGCCAAGAGCCCACAATTGTACCATATCAACAGGCATTGCAAATCCAAACAATCTTTCGTAAATCAAAGTCACCATGTACAAGAAGAAGTAAATACATCAGTAGATCAAATTACTCATCTCCCACACATCAATCCGGGTCACCCATGAGGAGTTTTCATTAGTAGTTAGGTAGTGCTCTGGAGCTCATAGCCCACATTGTAAACTATCGTTTAAGCCTGAGCGGCGAAGCCGAGTCTGGGACCCTGAGAGTCGAAGACAACGTACTGGCTCTTGAGGAAGACATCACCCAGGATGGAGAGGCCGAGGCCAGAGTTGCTCTGGATACCACCGACACAAGTCGAGCCACCCTCCTGGAGAGGAGCGTAGTTGATATGTTTGCCGGGGACGACGGCCTTGTATTCGCCGATCTGGAGCGTAAAGTCGGGAAGGTTAGAGTCGCAGGGGAAAACATAGCCACCGGCGGAGTAGTCGTTCTTGGCGCTGGGGACCTGCTTGTAGTAATCATTGACGATGGTGTCGTCGATCATGATGAGGGTGGTGCCAGTGTCTAAAGAGGGGTGTTAGCGAGCGCTTCGGATGCTGGTGGATTGTGCTTCAACTAGATTTACCAGCAATAGCGGTGACGGGGCTCTTCTTGGCCGCACCCGTTCCAACGGAGTAGCCGTCAGCAGTGAACTGCCAAAAGCCCTGGGAGTCATCGACGTCGGTGTAGGCGAGTTCACCAGTGAATTTCTTCTTGTCAATATAACCGAAGTCGTAAGAGCCTGGAGCGTGGTACTTCAGGGTGACAGCGAACAAAGGAGCGTCCAACTGAGACTTGACGGTGTCGAAGAAAGTAGTCTGAGGCTGGGGTTTGACTGTAATGATTGTGAGAATTAATTGATACCTTACATGTAGCAGTGGTAGAAATGCTCACCAGTGTTGATAGAGCTGAAAGCCAGACCCAGCAAACCATCGTTGTTCTTATCCTCAGTGAACTGCCGGCTGATCTTGCTGGCAGCCTCGACGGCCTGGCCCTGGGCAGTGACACCGCCAACGGTAACGGTGTCCTTGTAGACGTCACCGCTGGCGCTGCTGCTATCACCATAGGAGATGTCCCAGCTGGCGCCCTCGAGCTTGGAGGCGTTGCTGGATGGCTTGTAGATGTCATGACCGGTCTGTTCAGACTTAGGGAGCTGATCGGAGAAGACCCAGCTGAGTCATTGTCAGTCAAGCATATTCAAGCTCCAGAGAGCGCTCCACTTACAGATCAGCAGAGCCAGTGTCGAAGTCCAAGTTCAGGGTCGTGCCACCGATATTGACCGGGGTCAAATATTCAATGTCGTTGTCTTCAGGAGTAGTCACAACAGTACCGCTGCCCGAAGTAACAGCGCTCTTGACGTGGGAAGGTGCAACACCGCCATACTTCGCAAGGGCTTTGGCGTAAACGGCGGGGAAGCTAACGGTCTTGGGGCCTGGGCGGGAAGACTGTCTGGTGATCTGGTTGATGGTGAAGCCCCGACGAGCATGAGGGGAATGAGATGGTCCAGTAGGTAACGCAGATGCGGCCGTGGAGAGGCCGATCGCGAGAGCGGTAACTTTGCTCAAGACAACCATTTTGCCTGCTTTAGAGGTAAAATCTAGACAGCCGAAAAAGGAATGAAAAGAATGAATGCGAAAGAGCGACAAGCACAAGTCTAAACGAGCTCAGACCTTGGATGGAGAGGGTGAGAGAATGATGAGACGATTTGAGCAGCTGAACAGCTCTCCTTTATAAGTTGGTCTTCCATGGTGGACATCGTGATAGTAGAAGTGATAATCAACGGAGTCCGGTTCAGGAGAACAGAGGTCCACATCAGCAGCATTAGGCTGTGTTTCTCTTCTAGGAATGAAGCAACGAAGATCATTGTCATTGAGTAAGCTTTCTTGGCACGTTTTCAAGCTCATCCACTGTCGTCAAAGAAGAGGTAACAGCTGTGTTGGCGCCAAGATCAAACCGACATGGGGTGCTGCAGTGTACCTGAGTGGTGAGCTGATTATGCGGGAACAGCAAGGAGCCCTTGCCCAGACCCTGGCGAGGAAAGTTCTCCCGGATACTACGGCGGGGATGGTCATTGCTTGTTTAGGATAAGACCTCTTGTCTGCTTCTGTTGATATCCACTTGCATTGCATTTTTAATAATTTTGGGAGGACGGATAAGTCCGGCTGGTGTCGAGGAGGGACCTCCATCGTCCATTCGATGGTCGTTTCGGAGATCGCCATTCAGTCGGGCTGGCGTCGTATTAGAGGAGGGGAAGGTACAGGGACATCCATCCAACCGATCCGAGCCAGAGGTCCAAGTCACTGAAGAAGCTGATCAAGTCATTAATGCAATCTATCTGGGAACCTGTGAGGTGCCCCGGAGGAAGGCCGAAAGATGAAGGAGAAAGCGGAACAGAAGGGTGTGATTGGTGGAACTAACGCTAGGTACCTAAAGAGTTAAGGGGAAGGACATTTTAGCGTTGATTGGGCCCTCGATGATCCTGTACCTTACCAGTAGTAAACAATGGGGGATCACATGGAGATGGCTTTACACGAGTGATTAACTGCCTTCCATTTGTGGTGTCGATCGAGACTAACCGTCGGAGTCCTGACGATCACCGTTTCCTGTGCAGTGACTGGACGAACATCTGATATTCCTATGTTGGGGGAAAATGTTCTCCATGCTCTGCAAATGCAATGAATCTTTGAGAGAGTGCCTTGATTGACCTAATTCAGTTAATCTTTCAATCTTACCAAATCTGTTTTGTTACCTACTACACATTATCCACCTTGCGCCAAGGGCTCAAAACTGAGACAACAAGCAACCCTTTCGTATCAGATACAGAGTACATTTCATACACACACAATAGGATAGTCGGTATCAACAGCCGCCCACAGCGCGATGTTACTCTGCTTGCCACTATTCGCCCATTCTCCGCCGTCCTTATCACCGAACATTCAATTTCTTAAGGTCTCAGAAAAAGCCCCCATTCGCGTCGACCACTCGTATCACTAAGAAATACTTTCGTGATATCCAACCAGGCTTCCGCAGTTTCAAAATTAATGATGAGGGCCGACACGACACTGAATATGGACAAATCACCGCACACGAGTAAGTTTGGCCCAGGTCTTGTCGCTCTCCACTTAGAAATGTACAGAAGACGGGGCAAGCGGATTGGGTGGACTGACAGGGTATTCCCTAACGATTAGGGCTGTCGATCCCCAACGGAATGGGTGATAAGCGGCTCAATAGTCTCGAGGGTCAGTCCATGGGTCTTCTTGGTACCTGCCCCCTAGGGATGGTTGAACCATGTTACTGTGGGCGGAGTGTGATCTTAGTTCAAGATAGTATCAACAATCATAATATACCAGTAACTCAATCTTCTTTGAGGAGGATGTCGCTTGGTAGTTGCTAAAACCGTGGTTTCACTCAATTTGACAGTGTATACGGAGTATGGAGCACTCTGTACGAGCACGCCCTTTCATGGCAAGTCATCAAGTGCTTGCTTTAATTCCGCTTGTTGACCGTTTTTTCTACACTTCCCGGTTCTTAATCACAATAGCAGATATCCTAGAACGTTAATATGCCACTACCAGTTAGCTCGGCCGAGCTAAACAAGACTCCTCTTTTATGTCCTCCACCCTCATACAATCTTCAGATAACGATTTCTACAGGGGCCGAATTAATGAGAATGGCGAGATAGCGCGCAAATGAAGATGATTATGACGAAATCATTAGCGTCCATCCAAATCTGGAGACAATAGACAGTAATCGTTATCTAATGAAAAGTATTTATCAAAGAACAATTAAGTCGGAATGTGTCTCACGTTGCAATATATTCCGTCGGACCTAGCAATCCTCTCCACTTCTTCTGCATTGCCAAAAACTTCTCACGGACCGCCGACGGCAACCATGCTCATCATGGATATACTTTACTGATCCTTCACCTGAACTGATCTGTATATGCTCCGCGACCGCTCCAATTGCCTTTTAATCGCTCATCTAGAACCGGCGGTACATCATTAACAGGCGTGTCATCGCCCGAATCTCCACTGCCTGCCCATATGATTTGTCTCGGAGAAAAGAATGAACCCCGTCCTTGATTTGCACAGTGGATGTCATACATTCGGCCAAAATCTGGCTCTATGTTTCTTCGCTTATCAGCCTGGCTTTCATGGTTTTCACAAATTCAGGATCGATACGATTGGAAGTATTCCGCGATCTACAAAGATAGACCGCTCTATTACCCTCGTGACTCCGATGCTCCTGTGTTTGGATGTACCAAAGACGGGGCCGAAATAGAGTGAATACAATCCGATGAGGGAAAGAGACATTACGAGCCAAATCGGAAGATCCTTCTTTTGCTTCTGAGAAATCCACCGTGAGGTAGATAAAAATGCTCTCTCCCAGACATTGCCACTTTATCAGGGAGAGCTGGCGATCAGTTCACGGGTTCAAGATGATTCACTCGCCCGGGCTCACTTATACTCGCTCTAGCCTCAGCCAACCATATTTTCTCTACACATGCCAGTTCTTTAGCAGCTCATCAACAGAGCCTATAATACATGGAACACAGAAGATTGAGGGTAGACAAGGGTGATCCCACTATTGCTACCTATAGGGAATGGTGAGCAATGAGCGTGCAAGACGACGTTTCAACACTAATAAATCTCAATACCTGAGATAAGAAATGCGCGCTCTGGACCCCCTTTCGTCCAACATTTCCCAACGATAGGACGGATCCAAAGGTTCTCCGTACTTAGAAGGGAATTTTGCCGTGGCCAGGTAGCTCGTTGATCACCGGAAGTTTTGACGCGTTGAACTTCAACACGACCCCCTATCACAATATCATACATCACTGCTCCCAGCTCCCCGATACCTGTACATATCGAGATTTCAGAGTCATCAAATACCCCCATATCAGTACTCAATGCTACAAGAGACGATCCACTGATATCACAAATCATATTAGCCAAATCCGAGTCATATAGAAAGTTGCGACTAGCAACATCCGCTACAATGACATTGTGAGCATGAACTCGCTCGATAGATCGAACCATTTGACAAAACCATGTAATCAGCTGTGTCAGAGACGGTTTGTGATTTGGCAGACCTCGTGCGTAAACTACTATTCTCCATGTAGCCGAGTCCAACAGCCTTTTTAAAGAGTTGGATGCAGGATATAATGGTATCTTATTGATGAATTGTGACACATCATCGTTTGTAGCTGATATTAGGTCGACGGCATAATCTTTGCTCTCGCTCGATATTTTCAATGTTCATTTGTATCTCGTAAGGGGCACTCCATGGGTGTACTAACGACGACGTCTTGATTGCTCGTCCATCACGAGGTATGATAACGCCTGTCTTTCCATTTCCCAGGGGCTTCTCATCAGTTATAGGTTGTCTGGTAAGATCAGTGAATAATGAGGATGCTATTTCAGAAGGATAAAAGGTGGGAGCGCAGCCCTGGAAAGGAAGGCAGCGAACGCAAGAGTGGAGAGATGGCTCTCGCGCTTATATGAAGGTGGGCTATGGGCAAGTGACTAAGACAAAGTAGACGTGAATGCTGAAACTGTCGCCTTATAAGGCATCAACTATTTAGGAAGCAGCCATGTTGGCCATTTGCCTTTGCCATGGCTAGTAAATAAGCTTAGCTCAAAGACATATACATATTTGCGCGCAGACCTCTTGTTAATAGTGTAGATGGCCAAATTATTTTGACATGCGGTTCATTGTACTCATTAATGATATTCTATGGAGTTGTCTAATGAGTAACACAAAGGAGGCCGAGTGTGATGGCACAAGAAGGCTGAGCATATAACAAGGCTTTCCTCTGACATCTCCCCACAAGGACTCTCTCCCATATAATGTACACTCACAAACACAAACAAGCTGAAGCTAGCAATGACCATGACAGCCCCTGTATTTTCTGTCTCCTCTCCTTCCGGGAGAGCTCCGCAACCAAATATGGGAAAATGCCCTGCCCGACAAAGCCCAGCAAGCTCTCTACTTTTACAAAATAGGGTGTTGGGGCCCTCAACATCTAACAGAAGTGGATCTGGACTATGACTATGAAAGAGATGACCTGAATATGAATTTCGAGTTCTTTCACGACCTCCTAGACGATGTCCAGATTGAGATACCGCTCTTCTTTGTGAACCGTGAGGCGCGTGGTATCGCCTTACCCTGGAACCACAAGCAAGGTCTTAAGGTACAATTCCATAAGGATAAACAGTCTCTTATCTTTGTACGCCCGTTTGAACCCAGTCATGATACGCTATATGTTCCGTTCGAAAGATGGGATGAATTCATGCGCGAGCCGTCCGATCGAATGTTTGAACTGGATCTCATGGGCCTCAGCTGTCCCGGTACGTACAATACGCGCATTGCGGTACCCGAGAGGCTGCTTCAGAATGATAAAGATCCCTTTTCCGAAATATTTTACTATTGGAGTCTCAAAAAGTCGTTTGTTATCCTTGACACGCCGCCAGATCTACAGCCTGAGGATGACGAGTTGAAGGTGCAACGGCGGTGGGAGATCAAGAACACACAGAATGCGATGTTCATCTGGAATGATGATCATAGTGTCTTTCAGTGGGAGAGTGGGAAGGATAACGGTGACAAAGCTCTATGCAAGCAGATAAAGGAAGCTAGTAACAAACTAGTTGAAGAGCTTATAGACGTCCAAGAACGCAGCTTTGAGGTCCGGTGTGTCACGTGCAATTAGAAAATGAACGGATGCCGATGCAGTTGGTGTTTTGTGTATCCCAGAAGAATGTGCCAGAGTCTACTCTTGTAAGAGCGTAGTCAGTATCGTGATGATGGAGTGCCGCGAATCTTCTCTTCTCTTGGTTATGTGGTAAAGTAGCTCGAGATTCGTCGTCGTAAATGTAGATGTACGCCTAGTTGTAGCACATACAATCACCCATCTGGGATGTTCTTGCACACTATTCTCCAACAAAATCGTCGCGTCTGAAAAGAAAAAGATGTCTGCAACATCTCAGCCTCCTTCGTGCATTAACCTTGTTTAGATGTTCGCCTCGGTCTGCGTGGTAGGCTCCGCTCTGGTCTGTGTCCTAGGCTCCGTGTCGATTCCCTCCATTTGCTGTGCTCAGTCTTCAGCGGCTTCCAGCGTGGTCACATATCTCCCCTACTTTGACATAGACCCAGGTTGGCGGTTTCCCAATCTCGGTGTGACACTCGCCACGGACTTATCTTTCATTCATAGCGTGCTTCCTTCCCGTTTGTAAGGGTCATTGAAGCTGGCGGAGCATTTCGTCTATGGACCCTTCGAAGTCAGGCCGGGTTCATGTATGCAACCTCCATAACGCTCATTTCAAGAAATGGTTCTCCATCCAAAATAACGTCCCAGTGAGGCCTAAAGATATTTTCACCCTGCAATGTCTCCAACCACAGAACGCTTTTAATGTGAAAGAGGGCGTCGTTCCAGCCCTCCAGTTGCATAGACGCAACTAAAGTCTGTGCTCTTTCCATAAACCACTGGTAATGGCTTGTGCCAGTCGAGGATACCATTCCAATTGCAAGAAGCCAGACATCAAGTGAACCATACCCACGAGGTGTCGATTCGAGTTGCTTGAGATGCTCTATAAACCGGGTGACTATCATACTTAATATTACTGCATGCGAGTAATACGTTGGCCCCTGTGTGATGAACATATAGAGTATGATTGCGTAGCGAATGCATTCGGTAGTCGGTGACGACGGAGGGTATGCTGTGAGTAGAAGTCGGTGTACGACAAAACATGTGAGGTCATGAAGTCGTGTGGTTGGGAAGGGCATCTGTTGTGCCCGCTGGAAGGCGTTGCGGAGTCGGATAAAGACATTCTTGACTGCATAGTCCACTTCAACACTGCAGAGGTCGGACAAATCATCGTAAAGGGTGATCGAGTCCATCTGCCATTCCGGAATGGGTGGTATGCCGTCTCCAATGCCGACATCATCCTGAGTTTCGAATTGAGGATGACCCATGACGAGCATTGATACCCTTCGAGGCGTGTAAATGGTATGCCTTCTATATAATCACGGGGGTGCTTACCAGCTGATCATTCTCGCGGTAAGCGGGCTAGTCTGCCTCACTGAATTGATGCCACCTCTCAAGTTGACCAGTCTTTTTACTCCGTTAACATGCATTTTGCTCACTTTGATATTGCCCTTGCCAAACTGATAGTCGTGAGATATTAGTAACGGCTAGGAGGTTAAGGGCGGCGGAGGCAGAGGAAGCTCAAAAAGAGAATCTCACCTCGATAGCTGCCAAGGTAATGACCGAGTTCATAGTCCCGTCTTGTACAGCGAGTGACATATCTTCAACTTTGCGTCGGAGTAAGGCCACAGAGTCGGCCATGAGAATTTCGGAAGCTTGGAAGCCCTTCTGGGCCAACAACTCCTCATCAAGACATGCTGTCTGCAGCGAGACGTGGAATAGTGCTGGGTCCCCCAGAGCAAGCGGCCACCAAGAGACCAGAAACGGATTTGAGGTTGCATTTAGATCGAGAGGGTAGTATTGAAAAGCGATTTTGTGGAGAACTACATTGTTAAGCTAAGCTTTAGCGGACAGTATCGATCGAAAACTACATACAGCTATGGATAAGACGTTGGACTTGCTCCCGGGGAAGTCTCGTCTGCGGGTACGAGTCGAAAGGATCGAGAGACCCGATCCTGTAGCTGGTTAAAGTACCAACCCCATGGAGAGCCCTTGTTGATCCGCCATCGTCCTGGCCGGGAGCTGCCGGCGGCGCCGTCAAGGGCTCGTTCGCATAGACGCACTCAACTTTGCGCTTAATGCAGCGAGAGCAGCGCGGTGTGCGGAGGTCACAACTGTGCTTGAATTTGGCACATGCAGCACAGGAGCGGCGAAGAGTTTGGCGCATTTTCGGAGAGGGAAGATGAATTCAGGTGCATTGCGTGAAATTGAGTAATCAAAGGAAGAGTGTTGGAGACAGCCTGAGAAGTAAGGCAGTCAGCCTAGACTACGTACAGTAGCCGCGCCAAGATTAGATACCCATTTTACCCGATAAATCGAACCCCCCGCCCCCCACTTGGTGTAGACAATATCTCTTCTTGGGACAAATCCTACATGACCTGATTCTACCTCAGGAACTTGTGGAACGTTGCAGAGCTTCGAACGCCAGGATACCAATGCTTCATGTGTGCTGTATAAAAAATCGCATTGGTCACGGTGGCCATGTAACTTGGCAGATAGAGGATGTTTGCATTACTTAGTATTATATCGCATGATGCATTGGCCCCTGACCCAAAGAAGACTAGACCCCGATGTATCGTCCATCTTGGCATCTGTATGACATTCGGAGTCTAGTCCTCTTTCGGTATGAAGACAAGCCATCCATGGCATACAATCTGATCCAATATCATGATCTAAGACCGAACCCTTCTCCTTATAAGAAAGGCATGGAGTGCCTAGCTTTTGTGTGCCAGAAGTTGGGAAGCTTATATCAAGGACTCCAACATGGCTATTGGGTTCGACAACACAACCAGCGCTCAGCTTGACCTACCGCAGGCATGGCCTGTCCGCACTTCCAAGTTGCAAGGCACCCTGCCAGATTTTCTAACGGGCTTGTCTACTTGGCAATATGTTGTGACCTTTTTGCTTGGTGTGGTGGTCTATGACCAAGGTAACCAGAAATGTCTAGTTCATGAGATACTTCATCCAGCTGACGCCGTCTCTAGTCATGTACATCAAGCGAAAGGGTTCCATCGCAGGACCCTCGTTCAAGATTCCACTCATGGGCCCGTTCCTCCAAGCACTACACCCGAAGTTCGACGCGTATCTTGCCCAGTGGGCCAGTGGACCTCTCAGTTGTGTATCCGTCTTCCACAAGTATGTGCTCTCGTCCATTATTATCTCGTCAAAGCCTGTGCTGGCGTCCGCACTCACACCTTACATTGCAGATTCGTTGTCCTTGCCTCGGATAGAGACATAGCCCACAAGGTTTTCAAATCACCTTCATACGCCGAACCATGCATAGTGCCAATCGCAAAAGACATCCTAGGTCACAAAGCATGGGTTTTCCTTCAGGGTAGAGCCCACGCCGAGTACCGGAGGGGATTGACTCCTCTATTCACCAATAGGGCTATAGCCACCTACCTCCCGGTTCAAGAGAGGGTGTTAGCCGACTACTTTGACAAGTTTGTTGCAACCAGCGAGGCTAATCAGGGACGGCCGATACCTTTCATGGCTATGTTCCGTGAGATCAACTGCGCAATTTCGTGCCGCACCTTCTTCGGTGATTACATATCCCAGGACGCGGTAAAGAAGATTGCAGACGACTTTTACCTTGCTACCGCCGCCCTTGAACTTGTCAACGTCCCCCTGTCAATGTACATTCCGTTCACCAAGCCCTGGTTGGGGAAGCGGACCGCCGATGCTGTCCATGTCGAGTTCGCGAAATGTGCGGCTGCGTGCAAAGCAAACATGGCAACTGGAGCTAGGCCCACCTGTATTGTGGACCATTGGGTGCTCCACATGATGGAATCCGAGCGTTATCGCGAGAGAATCGCCGCGGGGGAGACGGACGTGGAGAAGCCATCGAATATGATCCGCGAGTTCACTAACGAGGAAATCGGTGAGACGCTATTCACCTTCCTATTTGCATCTCAGGATGCGTCCAGTAGTGCTACAACTTGGCTGTTCCAAATCCTGGCCCAGCGGCCCGATGTGCTCGATCGACTGAGAGAAGAAAATCTCGCCGCACGGGGTGGTGATAAGAACAAATCATTCGATCTCCCTATGTTGGAATCGCTCACCTACACCAACGCAGTCATCAAAGAGCTCCTTCGCCACAGACCGCCCGTCATTTTCGTTCCCTACCTTGCAACGAAGAACTTCCCTGTTACGCCCAACTACACGGTCCCAAAGGGCTCCATGATCATCCCGTCCTGCTACCCAGCTCTACACGACCCGGTGGCTTACCCCAACCCCGATGTTTTCGAGCCTGAGCGCTGGATCTCCGGGGACGCCGAATCTAAAACCCAGAATTGGCTCGTCTTCGGTGCGGGGCCGCATGACTGCCTCGCAAGGAGGTATGTGCCCCTACAGATGGCAGGTATGATTGGCAAAGCGGCGTTGGAACTCGACTGGAAGCATCATGCTACGGAAAGATCAGAGGAGATTAGGGTGTTTGCTACGCTATTTCCGATGGTAAGTAGTTGCTATTGGCTTGTGTTATACCCCTTGTTTGCCTCGTGGTTTGCGCTAATCGTCAACATAGGATGAGTGCCCATTGGTTTTCACGAAGCGGTCCTAGAGACGCACTCTTGGATTTTGGGGTTCATTCCTGCTACGATTAGAGAAAGGCGTCTGTACGACTAAACAAATAATTAGACACAATAATACAAATTCAGCCCTAGGGCGTGGTACTCATGACAGAAAGGATACGTCCAAACGGTCACTTTACATGACAAAGTAGATTGAATTGGACTTAGACGTGGAATTTACTATCTCATGCGCCATAGCTAGGCAACTCCGCTGTCTTCCTCCCTGGATAACAAGGCAGATGTAAAGAAAAGAGATAAGTCTACTGTATGATAAAGTGACTAAAATACTGTCTAGTTTATTAGGTTTCACACCTCGTGTCCCCTTAAGTGGTCTAGCGCCCACCTAACCTTGTCTTCTCTCTTCACATCAACTGAATCTCATACAAGTACTCGTCTCCATCGCTACGCAGCCAGGGAAAATGTTTTGTCCCAGACCCCCACAAGAGAAGATCAGTATTCCAGCGGCCAATGGCTTTCATGCTTTCAGCATCCTCAAGGCTATGATCACAAGCATACGCAAACATACGACAAGAATTAGTGGAGCTAGTCGTGGAAGGCAGATTTCTCAGCAAGTAGAATGCGACCTATTTTGATTTCTAAATATTTTCTTCTTCTGTCAGATCCTTCTTCTGACGGCTCGCCGTTTTGAAGACATATGGGCCTCCACCTCGCCTGGTTCACTGAGACCACTAGAATCATATCCCTGCAGTTACAGCTACATTGGCATGTGTAGCCGATCGCAGCAGCAGTCGCTCGTGCTGTACCCTCGGCTTCAGATAAAATCTGCACTTCATCCTGAAGCAAGAAAGACGCGATTTGTACTCTGAGACATACGCAACGTCCACTTCCCAGCCCACTGTTCCCGGCTGCTGACTTGGATTTGAACGTCCTTCTTCGGATTCAATACCGTGATAGGGTCATTGAAATCTAGAGCTGGATTCTTCTCCCAAGTGCCACTGACAGGCTGTAGATCGGCTCGCAGTGCCAAGAGCGCAACCAAGATGAGGATCTCAGTTGCAGCGAACTGTCGGGCAGGGCACAAGTGCGGCGGTGCACCCCAAGCCAAAAAGTCGCTACTGCCATGTTTGACCGCATTCCTACCTTCGACAAATCTGTAAGGATCAAATTCGGATGGGGACGGGCCCCAAATGTTGGGGTTGAAATGGATTGAGTTTCCTGGTATCTGAAGGTAATTTCCCGCCTTGAGTAGATACTTATCATCCAGCAGGGTATCTTTCATTACCCTACGAATCGCAGCATGGATGTGGCGCACCCGCTGTGTTTCCTGGAATACCGAGAGTAGAAGTGGACACTTGGATTTCAGGGCCGCCACGTCGAGAGCGAATCCATCTGCCTGTTTGACGACGGCTTGTGCTTCAAGTTCCTCCCGCACACGATTGAGAATATCGTCCCGCGAGAACACTTCCCAGATAGTCCAGTAAGATGTCGGCACTGTGTTGCTCAACATCCCAATAGGCAGTGTCGCCTGTTGCTTGACGCAGTCCATCTCGGAAATGCCGGCTTCACGCAGGACGCGCCAGCGCTCCTTAAAGAGTAGCGACGCATCCTCAGGGATGTTTTTGCAGTACTTGATATGCGCGTCAAAGACCTTTTGGCGTGCGGCATAACCACTACCGAACATATCAAAATCTAAACCCGAAATTTGGGCGGAAAGGTGGGCGTGCCACTTCCTGAGAGCCGCACATGTATCAACATTTGTGTTCTCTAAGACATCCAGTAGCACTTACCAGAATGCTCTCTCGACCTCAACATCAAGGAATGGATGTTCTGCCCCGTACACACCACAGCTCGATGCCTGAGTAACGGCATGCCGAACCCATTCCAGCAGCTCGATCTGGCGACTCGAGATATTGAGCAAGGCATCAATATCAATCAGTGCTCTGTTCCCCATCCTTTCATTCTGCTCGTCAAGGTGCAGTCCAGGCGCAAGACTTAATTTCATTGCGTGGCTAAAATCGCTTACCAAATGCGGGCCGCCGAAGATGTCGTTCGTCTCATCACTTGCGTCTCCCCATCGTCGTGCCACATGCTGGATCATGGGTCGAAATGATAACGTCTTGGACTGCCTTTGAATAGCAGGTAGGAGTCGAGTCGAAGTGCTCGTATAGAGCTTGAAGTTGAAAATGCCCAGGGTGTATATTTCCGCGTTTGTGGTATTCCTAATGGTCGAATGAGATGGTTCCAATTTGACAACTTACCCCTGAACAGCTCTCATACCTCAACTGGCTGTGATACGAAGGGCCGCTTTTCATGAGGCCAAGTGCATGACCTATGAGTGGCACTTTCGAACGTAAGCGAGGCGGTTCTCGAGGGTCGTCTCTAAGACTAAACAGGTATTCTGCCGCATAGGCGAACAGAACAAGCCCAACAAATCCATAGACTAATTCATGTATCATCGCTACAAAAAAAAGAGATACTTGGATTCTTGGAAGCAAAACACATGCACATCCATCATGCATGTACGGAAGGCGAAGTTACGCTGTTTATATGAGTCTCTAAGACCGCTGGCTCGGAGGATCTAGGTGCAAGCACTCTGGATGTTATCGTGCATTCCTCACCATACAAGTTGATGCGAATGGGGTTTACTATTGCGCATCGATGGAAAGTGCCTGCTGAAAGCGGAGATTGGGGGCCTAGATACGCCTTTCTTAAGTGGACTAATTTATGCAGACAGATCCGACGGACAGGCGTCAAATTCGTTAGTGGTGGGACAATGATTATCCATAGTGCACGATGTCAGCACTAGTGGTGGCGTCCAATTAAGACAGAACAAAAAGGACATGCATATCAATATCGCTCTAACGTGCGACCAATGGCCGGCCATGGTCCACAGACTTGGCGGCTGATGTATGGCCTGAAACTGGGCATTACCCGCACCATGGGTCTACAGCATAATAATTCAAGATAACCCTAAACAGCAACTGCTATCTTAGTAACTAGATATACTCTAACTTGGCTATCTTGCAGGGATAGAAGAGGGCCCGAGCACTTCACTTGACTGGCATCTTTCTAGAATGTGGCCAGTCTTACCCTACCGACCATCAGTGTCCGACTTGGCTGACTTTCAACCAGTAAGGTGGATGTAAGGAAACCAGAGGTATGGTCGCTTTGACTTACTTCTGAGTATAGCGGAGACACGGGTCTGCGGTAGCCTTAATGTCAAATCGTCATATTCTACCACTAAAAAACCACCATCTCGATGTGTCTCCATACGACTCCGCTATATCGTGACGAATAATCCCCCAAAAACTCACGTCTCACGTAATATGTACTGGGCAGTAAGCCTTATTCCACATCTGCTATTTCATTGTTAAAGCATCATTGGTCACTATATGTATAGGTGAGGTGAGCTGTCCGTAAGTGATTGACAGATTCCAAGGAAGCATGAAGTACTATCATGCATGTCGTCCGTCAGGTCCGAGATAAGAGGTGGATATTGCGAGGTGTGCTGCTGACTGAGGGTAGAGAAGGAATGAGGCTGCAACGCCTAACCGAGTCACTCTAGTGTACATAAAACGTGAGTATATAATGCTATGTCGGCCGCCTCCATACTGAAGGTGCTAGTAAAGCTTGCCACACACCGTACAACATATAGCACATCATAAGGACAAACAGCCGTGGTCCTACCTTAGTTTACCATGGCCTCTTCAGACCTCAATCAAACCCTACCTTACGTCAATATGGCCACTTCAGGCCTCAATAAAACGGAGATGCTTGGAGGTGTCACGTTTCAGACCTTATCCTCATCCACCTCGTCACTCACGGCTGTCGCAGGAATCATGGTGATCTGGTGGTATCTGATGACGCTCGGAAACAGAAATTCGCCCAACATCTACGGTAATTACGACTTCGAGGCTCCAATCGTGGGGTACAGAAACATGATCCTAGCAAGATGGCAGTTCTTCCGAAACGGCCCAGCCCTAATCCGCGAGGGCTACGCAAAGTACAAGGACACATTCTTCAAAGTGTCGGGTCACGACCTACTTATTGTGCCCAACAAGTACCTGGCCGAGCTCGCTAGCATGCCTCCGGAGAAGCTGAGCCTCAACACGGCCATTGTGGATGCGTTCCAAAGGCTTCACTCAATTACTGCCGTCATCGCCGACCACAGTCTTCAATCACGGATGCTCACCTCAAGGCTCACACCAAAGCTCGGTCTGCATGTCCCCTTGGTCCAAGACCAATTCCGTAAATACCTGCCACATGAGCTGCCCGCAACAGAGAAGTCGTGGACAAGCATCAATGCCTTGCATCTGGCACGCCGAATGGTCCACAGAGGCGTAGCCACCCAGTTCGTCGCCGAGCTAGCAGAAGACGAAGAGTACCTGTCGACAGCTATCAGCTACTCGGAGAACGGGTTCAAGCATAACTTTCTCCTGCGTGTTTTTCCGGATTGGATCAAACCCATGGTTGCCCGCCTCCTTTTTACGAGCTGGGGCGTGGACCGGGCTCTGAAGAAGGCAAAGCGCATGGTGATCCCTATCATACGCGAACGTCGCCGACGTGAGCAGGAGGACCCCAGTTATGAGAGGCCCGACGACTTCCTCCAGCATCTGATGGATGGGGGCGTAGAGATCAATGACGACGCCGAGACAACAGTACAGCGCTTGATGGTAACATACCTTGGGTCTGGTCCGTCGACGATCATTGCTGTTGCACAGGTCTTGTTCGACCTCTGTGCTCACCCAGAATATGTTGAGCAACTGAGGCAAGAAGCCTTGGAGGTACTCAGCAAAGGAGGCTATACCAAGCAAGCCTTAGCCGACATGAAGAAAATGGACAGTTTCATGCGAGAATCTCAGCGACTGAGCCCGCCTACTTTACGTTAGTCCAGTTCCCTTTCTTGTACTACTAGTTCTTGTTTTGAGACCTTTCATCATTAATGCTAATACCAATCAACTCAACAGTGGGTTTCAACGCCATCGTGCGCCAACCATTGCCATTGCACGATGGCACTATCCTCCCCGAAGGCGCCCACATCCAGATGGCAACATATGCCATTGGCGTTGATCCTGAGCGGGTTCCAAACGCAGATGAATTTGACGGGCTGCGCCAGTACAACAACCGGAAACGGCCTGGCGAGAGCAATTGGCATCGTATGCACTAACCTCCCTCATTGACGCCCAGAGGAATACCAATCACTAACTCCTGACGATAGAGTTCACCACCACAAGCGAGAACAACCTGCACTTCGGCCATGGGAAGATTGTCTGCCCCGGGCGCTTCTTCGCCGATCACTCTATGAAGATGATTGTTTCCAACATCCTCTTGAGATATCACCTTCGCTTCCCGGGTGGAACAACAGACAGGCCCTCGAACTCAAGCATGTACGATGTCGTGATCCCCGACTTGAATACTTGTGTTGAGTTTAAGTTGAGGGAAGACGCGTGTGCTTTCTAAGCTAGACATCTTTTTAATTTTTTTTATTTTTATTTTTATTTTTTCTCTTCATATGGTTAAATAGCGTGCTACGACCTATATATAGCTCTTGAGCTTTAGCTGGCTACCACCCACGATGAAGGGTAGCACCCTGGCTTCTGCAACCAGGGCACCTAGTGGTAGTTACTATGGTAGTAGTTCTACAAACACTCCAGTATTCTGTTTTCTCTATCCTTGTTAAAGTGAAATGAAAATTATTAAGGATCCCTTTCCATACCTATGTAAATCGGAAACGCTATAGTACCTAGCTTACAATTCCCAGGCTCTTTAAAAAAAATTTCATCATAGTTGGTGATACGTGGTGAGGTATGAGAATTGCTGGGCATGTACTATTAGCCAATAAATGATACCAAAGCATAGAACTTTCCCATCTTTGGCTTTCAGATATCATATCTTATATCTCGTCATCTCGTCATTACTTATCATTAATATTCAAGGTGAGTCAAGAGTGAATTGTGTCCTTAAATGTACAGCGTATGTACGAAGCAGGGATATCTAGCATAAAGCAACCAAATCGAACCCAAGGTCCCGAACAAATAGTCACAGGAAGAAGATTTTGCAACAGCCGTGTATCCAAACACCGACCATGCTCCGCAGAGCAAAATATATAGCGTTGACCAGCCAAGTATGTGCAAGAGAACAATCTACAGTAATTATTAGTTCTATCCGACCTCGGTATGCGGAGCATGCATGGTACTCACCCCAACCCAAGCCAACCCATTGAGAAGAGTAGGGAGGAATCCAAACAACCAACACCCCATGCCCATCCTGGAAAAAAAAAAAAAATTGCATGTGCATCCTGGGTCATGATTATCCATGACCGCCGGGCGATCATAATTCTTGCGTATCCAATCCCCAGATTTCCCAGTGTTTCACAACGTCCCAGCCTACTCGTCGTACACGGCGTCGCCAGAGACGACCATTTGCGAGAACTGTTGGCAAACAGGGGTTTGAATCCGCTAATTCGGCGGGGGTTTCGTGCGACATGGTGCCCTTCTTGCACGGTGTTCCTGCAGGAAGATCATCGTCTCGCCTTCGTTTGCCGAGCAATGATGGTCCCTGACTGAACTTTTGGATCGGGACTGTCGCTGGCGTCAGAATGCCTGAGGAATTGGTGCCGTCGTCGAAATGTGATGATCCGTTTAAGAAATACTCTCGGCTTCCATTAGTGTCCTCGCCCACAAGGTCAGCCGGCGATTGCGATTGTGATTCAACATTACGCTCAGAAGCGGGGCCCGACGGAACCGTATAGTAATCCAACAGCTCGAACGCTTTCCAGCCCAGCCCCAAAAGCTTCAGATGGCTGAAAACCTGTGGGTCCGATAGCGATTCACTAAATTTCTCGATGAGAAGGCTATCGTCGGCCTCAACAACATCTGCAAGGGTCAGTGCAGATGTGAATACATCTTCATCTGTACAAGACTTTGGTATCCGTCCTAAGTTCGCTTTCAATGGCCGTGAGTCTGGTGTAGACGACGTAGCACCGGTCGGGATCAAAAGGCGCAGAGCAACCAATTTACGGAGGAACGGAAGTAACAAGCTTAGTGTCTCCATGCTGGAAAACTCCGTCGCGAAGGAAAGTTGCTCCAGTTGCGGACTGGCATGAACAAGGCGGGCAATTGTGGATGATGAGAGCGGCCAGTAGGAAGGAAGTAAAAGATGCCGGAGAGTTGCGGCGTGGTTGAGAATGGTATTATTTAAGTAGGCATCGCGGATGCTGGCCTGCAGACCAGGAGAACTGGAAGGGGTAGCATCAGGAGTATGAGCTGGCGCATTACTCGAGTTGACATGATTATGATCCACAGATGGTGGTGTAGGAGCTGGGTATTCCAAGCCTCGAGGCGAATTCATATCATTCGGGTTAGGCGTTGCATTGACGAAATACAACCTTTCCAACCCCGTGAAATTTCCTAGAAATTCCGCATGCCTCCTTGTGAAACGATCCTGTCTAATGCTCTTGATACTGATTTTTTGTGGTGGAGCAATCGGCCATGTACTGTCCACAAATGTGTTCATGAAATTGCAGTCGTCCGCTTTTGTGTTGGTGAGAATGGTGACATCTTCGACCATGCTCTGGTCAAATGCAAGATTGAATTCTTCGGTATGTAGAGCGTATAAATTCTGAAGCCCTATCTTTTGGACTTTGAGAGGCTGCTTCGCCGAAGTGCACTTGCGAAAGTAGTCATGAAGCATGACGCTGGGTTCTTGCGCTGCCCGCATCCGAGGCGACCAGTGCAGGTTGAGCTCTTTCAACTTCTTACACTTCCAAAGAAGGGTCGAGATATCGTCGGGGTAACAGAGAGGATCGATGTCAGTGAATTTTAGGTACCTCAATTGAGGCATTGCGGGAATGACGATCGTCGGCCGAGGGTGACGGTTCGAGGGAAATCGCACAGTCAGCGAAGTTAATTTGGGTAGTTGCGCCAGACCCAGGTAGACGGTTTCCAGCATCTTGGTATTGAGGTTCCAGCTAAAGCTTTCCAAGTCGGTCATCTTGTCGATTGCGGCCCGCACCACAATATTCAACATCATCGAGGAATCCGGGACCCGACCAACACGCGCATGCTCCTCTAGCTCTGACTCCCGCCAATTTCCCCGCAATGTCAGCGACCGAACCAGCGACGCATACGACCGAGTGATAATAGCATTAAGGCCCATTGAGAAAGGGCTTGCGCTACCCATTCCTTCCGGCATTTCCCCGCGGTATCGGATTCGATCGTAGGATGTCAGAGTAATGCTCTTATAAAGCTGCGGAAGCGTCATGTAGTTGAGGACCCGACATGTTCGACACAGACGCGCAAGGTCGCCAGGGTCATCCAACTATATAGATTATGAAATTGTGTTAGTTGACCTCCTTCGCGCATTCCGCTCATGGCGGGTGTTGACATACTTGGGAGATAATGAACGCGATTAGATTTAGTGGTAGAACCATCAACGACCCTTTACGCGGCCGATCTGTGGTGACACTGACGCCAAACATATTTTGATTGACTGTCGCCATGGTGCGACGCCCCGGGCTGGTGATTTCGCTGCATCGACTAGCGAAGAATTTGGTCCTGAAAAGTGTGCGTACTTCGTACAGAGTGTACGGAGTAAGGCATCGAGCGATGACGGCAGTCGGCGGGAGCGTGGAGAATCAAAGTGCAAGCCAGTGGAGAGAAATTCTTTTTGCTTGTCGACAGAATGGGCCACACACGCAGGTTTTCTCGTGGAGCTAGGCCGCCGATCGAGCCCACAAGACCCTAAATAGTAGGTGCTTCTGATCCACGCCTTTTTTTCTTATTTAAAGTAAGAAGTGGTCTGAGAATACTGGAACTCCTTGATGTTGATGAGATTGGAAAAGTATAGTCTAGGTTGTCCTTCAGCTCTACGTAAGCAGGTGACTAGTTGGCGGCATATTATACGATAGTATAATTAGCTTAGACTATTCTCGGGAATACGCACTTCCGAAGTAGATCCTTCATAAAGTTGACTCATGCTCCCTTCACAGAAAGAAAACAGAACAAATTTAATGTATTATGTATGATAAATATGTACACTGATTCGTAGTAATTATGCCCTGATATATAAACCCCATGGGTATCTTTTATACACCGAACCCCATTCCTTTTTCGCCGTGGCAATGAAATTCCTGCTTAAGCGTCAGGAACACAATGTCCTGAACAAATAGACTCCTCCCAATATCGCATATAGAACCCAAATATGCTCCTTATCCCAGTCCCCGAAGAAGAGGAAACCAAAAGAAAGAGAGAAAAATAAAAATAGAAAAATCAAACAATGAAAGATAGCGCACATTCTGCAATGCTCCCGCTAAGCCAAGAAATGAACCAAAGGATTAATTTATAGACAAAGAAAGATTGCCGACTTGAGACTAACGTGAATCGTCTACCTCCCGACGGACGGAGAAGTTATTCTCGCGGAGGACACGTTTTTCCCTGCCTCAACACCCTCATTGCGGAGGCCTCGAATCTTCAGTAGTATCTGAACTGATATTCGGCGAAAGAGTATGCTGAGGATGTGGCTGTGGCTGTAACTGCTCAGGGGAAGACTGATTCAACTCATCAGATTGGTAATGTCTCTCAGAAACAGACGGTCGTTCCGGATCAACAGTTGCATCATCATCATCATAATAAACGTTATCGGCAGACTGTGGATGGGAGAGAGGTCTATCGGATCCCACAAGTGCCGCCGCTTCGGGGTCGTAGCGTAGTTCATAGTTTCCATAACCAAATTCTCCCTCGTTGGGCGCAGCCCAGGGAGCAGCTGTTCGAGCTTGTGGTTGAATCACCCTCACCGGCAAATCAGTGCGACCTGACCCCGCGCGCTGACTCGGCGACGGTTCAAGAAGGCTGGAAGTATTGAACCACTCGGGCGACCATGTATGCTGGCCTCGTCGCCTGGCGGGGATAACTGTAACCGGCAATGGAGTGTCAGAACCTTGTCGTCCAGATCCGGGTCTCGATTTTCGATTCAGCGCAAATAGACGATTCATCATGGGCCGCGACGAATCTTGCTCATTATCCTCTTGATACAACTCATCTTCGCCCCTGACGGGTTCCCGTTCCTCTTCCGCCTGTGCTGAAGCGACTTCCCGTGGCAGAGACGCACGCCTGCGCCTGAAAGGGTTAAAGATAGTACGCCATCGATCGTCCGCGTTGATGACGTCCGGTGATTCTTCTCTGGGCTGCTCTGCTGACGTGTGTTCATGGGCTGAATTAGCCCGATGCTCCTCTATGGCTGTCGATAGTTCCTTAGCAGCAGCGTCATCATAGTCATTTTCGTTTTCCTCTTCCATATGGGGCATGGCCACTGGTGGGGTAGGGCTAGAAACAGGATGGTAATGTACATTGTACACAGTACTGGCTGCACTTGTAGTATCAGCTCTGCTGACAGGAGTTACAGCGGCGGGTGGTGGAGTAGGTCGGGCTGTTCGAGGGTCATTAAAGGTGGCAGAGTTCTGTGCAATAGCACGCGACTGTCGGTTACGGCCCCCAGGATGACCAACTCGAGTCCGTAGCGGACGTTGAGTTAACCCCATCATTCCACCCCACGCCGAAGATGTGCCTGTACCTCCGCCTCTATCATTTCCATTGTTAGTCTGGCGAGGCCAATCGACCTCCTCCGAAGGAGTCACTTCCAGCATTTCATCGCCATCGAAAATTTCCCTGCCGAGGATCCCATCCTTCCTTTCATCTCGTTCCAAAGCTTCGATGCGTTCAACCCACTCCCAAACAACAACACTGGCTGCCGCTGATCCAACCCACCTGATATATGTACCCCAGCCTGCGACTTCAGGCTTTGCGATATCTAGAACAAAAAAAACGACTGGTATTAAAACTGCGCATAGGGATAAGAGCGCCACCAGGCAGATATTGCGCATCTTTGGATGGAAGAATGCGAAACGATGTTTTGATAGCGAATAGAAGATAACCCATGCCGCATAAAGCAGATTAAGCGCAAGTTCAAAAAGATAACTGAGAGCCGGTATGGCATCATCGTATAGTCGGGGTCTTGTGGTGTTGGACTGAACTAGGAATTTATCCAAGATGCTGAATATTGTATCCAACACTATCAATGCGAATCCGGCCCATTTAATCATGACCTTTTCTTTGTGCCGGGGAAAGAGTCGAATCAGGGTTTGGACCTGAGCCAGCCATAAAAAGGTGCTCGATATGACTCTGATAACGCGAATTTCCATACCATCGATGACCTTGCCGGAAAGAGCGTCGGCATCCGAGTAGCCGTGGATATACTGGTCCTCAGCAACCTTGAATGAATCGGCAGTCGCGATAGTCAACGATATAGCAACCAGTAGCGCAGCCACTTTCTGCAACCATGGTCGGCCACCAACTCCCACCACCGAGGAATTACCACTATAGGACCCGCTGATCATGCCATGGCGACCCAGGAAGTTGGCACCACCCCCCGGACCACCAACATAGAAAGTACGCGGCGTTATAAGAAGGATAATGACGAGAAGATAGCTCACAACTGTTGCGCAGCCGATAGCATACAACTGTGGAGTCACGGAGGCGTAAAAGGGGTCACGGGTATCGAGCATCGGGGATGGGCCTCGCGACTCGGTTGCCGTACTCGTACAAACAGGCTCGAAGACAGCATTTTCCGATAGGCTAATTGAGTAGGAGGTGTTCAGGTATACGTAGCCTAGAAATATTCACAAAAGGCCATGTCAGTCACGAAACCAGAGAACGTAGGCAACCATATTATTGCACGAGGGGGACATCACGCAAGATCGCATAGTCAACCACATTACACTCATCATACCTGCGCTAGGAAGTACAAATGGAGTACATCCGGGGGAGTAAGTTTTCGAAGATGAGGTCGTCGGTTGCGCCCAAATTTGACGAGGGGCTAGACGAACATCATCCTCCATGGTTGGACGAACAACCTGAGCAGAGCGGTTGAAGTACTCAGTTACGCCACAACACCGTCTAAGTAGCTGTCATCACTTCCATTCAAGGAAACATTCAAAGTAGCGCTCAAATCTCCATTGGTACAATGCGCTCAAGTCGAGAGGCGGATGATTCGACGCGGACAATCAAATCGAAGAACGGCAGAAAGAGACGACAACGGTGATGAGAGACAAGTAGGCGGACTGCGTTGAAATCAAGATAATCAATACGTAGATGACAAGACAATACAAACTGTTAAGACGATAACCAGCTAGGATAGATGCGAGCGATGGCCGGAGGTCCAAGAGCGGTACATTTTCGATGCCAATTAACTCCGTGACGCTGAGCGCCAAAAGGATCCGCCACTGCGGTCCAGATTTCGGCCATTGTCGTCACCGCCTAACAAAGAAGGTCAAGTTGATCATCCGATTTCATCACGTTTTCAAATATCCAATCTTCAATCATGCACGATGGAGTAACTTTGGCAAGGATTAAGTTTCTTGCCAGGATGCTGGAATTAACTTGATTCTCTGTCGCATCAATCCTGCAATATATACAAGGTGTCCGAGGATCATAACTAAAAAGCTGGATCCCCGAGTTCCGAAATCAACGCCAAACGAAGGAAATTAACCGCCATGTACAGGGAGATCAAATGAAACAGCAACGCTAAGCTTATATGGGGACTCATTGAATGAAAACAGATGCGAAACGATGCATGGAAGTTAAACCGCAAATCCAGCTGACGGTTGTATGAGACGCACTCAGTCTCGAGAAATAGAATGCAAGGAAGCTTCTCCGTGGGTATTCGGCTAAGAGGTAGGAACAAAACTAAGGCAAGGGGAGAAAAAGAACTGTTAGTAGGGAAAGGAGACTGAACCATGGGCGCTGCTAGCAGTCGTCTATACCAGATTCGGAGCTTCAATACTTCCCACCATGGAAATAAACAAGATCCGGTATCATATGAATTCATCTCTGAGTAGGGCCATACGACATCTGCATGGGCGCCATATAGGGTGATACAAAAGTTGTCCCTGTAGCCCTGGCAGTCCTTAAACGCTCTTCTTCGCGTTTCTTAATCTCTGTCTCGTCCTGGATGAGTGTGCAGCATGTACAACAGGTCGCTCGAACACAGTCCGATGCAATGTCCCCTTGGATCCCGTATGCCTTGCGGGTTCGTCCACGTTGAACTGTAGCCATGAGCCCTATGAGAGAAGTCAGCGCAGTGTAGACCAGACAATGGAAAAGAATGCATACATTGACAACCACACAACAGAGCCATCGCTGTGCATGATCCATTACACGTTTCATAGCCTAACATATTTGTCGGATCTTCTGTCCGTGATATCCTTGAAAGGCGATACTGTGTCTTTCCATACAGCACACAAGGGCAACAGAGCCCAAGGCAACATGTCCATATGTTTGAACATTCAAATAGGCTATGGCTCCATGTGCCGCCTTTGACGTGTTGGTTAGGATGCGATATTTGGCCTGGTCGATGATAAGCCATAACATCGTCTGCAGGTGCCTGAGGTGCTCGAGAGGCCGTCGGGGGCCCGGGAAAATAGGGTAGCTGTGGAGACTGTAGAGGATTCATGTCCGGTGCAATAGCCACGGTATGGGCTCGTGCTATTTGCCTTGGGGGTTCCAGATTGCTCTTAGTTGGAAGTGGTCCTGGAGAGTTCGGAGGTGGAACCACGTATGAGTAGTTTGGTACAACCGCATCATGTTGCTGAATCTGCTGAGGGACCTCGTCGGCAAAAGGGGCATAGTTGGCAGGATGTTCTTGAACATTCGGACCGCCCGGGTAAATAAAAGCCGCTCCTTCGTGTTGTAAATGCTGTACCTTCTCATTCAATGGCGGCAGGGCTTGTGGCTGTACTTTTTCTGGGTCAACGTGGCCCTGCAAGCTATCAGGATTTGATGCTGCCCATGGTGGTGGTTGTTGCTGTTGGCTTGTTTGTACGCCAGGAGCTTGCATTTCCAACGGTGTCTCGAGAAAAGAGTATCGCTGATTGCTCTCCACATTGGAGGTATCTAAATGTAGCCGCCTATACATGTTGGCAGTCTATTTTCCGCTGTGCGTACCGCCGTCGAGCGCCAAACCCTGGTATATAGGATATAGGCAGGACTGAGTGACTTGGATCGAAGTTGGAATATATCTGCCAGGAAGAATTGTTGTATATGAGATAGTGTTTCCTTTGCGTGTAAGGGGTTCTCCGAAAACGATCTACATCTACGTATAGATTGAATATGTGCAAGCCTTCGGTCGTTGTAGCCCTATCGAGATGGGCGACATCAAAATTAAGAAGGCTGGGTTGGCAGGCGCCGAGAAAGCATAAAAAAGCAAAACAATTGGGACCAAAGAAAATAACGATAAAGAGGGAGGCAGGCAGTAATTAAGTGTAACCTTCCCGTCTCACTGAGGTGGAGAGAAAGCGCTTGTCATTGTGGTGCTGCGGGGAGGCGAGGATCTGAATCGCCAGAACTCGAGTACAGGTTCATTTGAGAGGGGCAGTCGTTACGCTGACCCCCTGTCAAATGTGCCTTCCATGATGCATGCTCTTCACTCTAGTAAGGATCGCCGTTGGTCTGGCGGTAGTTCGGAACATGCCGTTGGATCGGTAGCTGCTTCTCGTCACAACGCCGGCCCGGCGCATCACACTTTGGCGGCTTCCGATGCTCCTCATTTCCCAATGATATCGCAGAAAACGTAACTACCTAGTTCATGCAATGTGACTGTCCCCAGTATCGTCCGGCGCCTACAAGCCAGTTTCTTTTCCGAATACTTAGCAGGAGCTCATAGTGTCAAGAGTACCATTGGCTATTTCGCCATTCAAACTGCCGGAAACAAAGGCTTTTGAAATTATACGTAGCAAAAAAGTGTAAATACGACTGATTTCTATAACTGACGTCATCAATGGATTTCCGCCGGTTAACGATGCTCATCTCCCTTGGTATTCTGCTATAAATTCAGATGATGTTCGCTTACGACCCAGGAATCGTTAGAAATATTTATGTTCGCAGCAATGTTTCAAGAAGTTATGGACCGTTTACTTTTTGCCTTCTTGATTTTCTTTGTATGTTAATTTCCCCAAGGAAACAAATTAGGTACAACATTTCCTCCTTCCTCTTCGTGGCAGCAGAATGATATGCCCGCGCCATGTACCAAATTGATGAGTCGTCACGAACTACCTTCTTGTAAGTATTCAGGGAGTCAATACTAAACTCGGTAAAGGATAGTTAAAATCACGGTTTTCAATTGTGCCGAAGTATAAATTGGCTATCCAATTCGTGCCTCAAATGCAGTTAAGACTGAGTTCTATTGCAAGAACACATCATAAGAGCGAGCAATAGGCTCCACGAGTAATCATCACTAGAGATATTGATAAAATAAGCATATGCAGCCTCGAAGATCTATAGCTCTGTGTGAAATTAGGATTACCTTGTCCCACTGTCATTCTTGAAAAATGGATAATTCGCTGCCCTGCTCGCTTATGAAACGAATGGAGAGCCCTTCGAACCTCAGATACCTTTGAATTTACCGAGGCTACTCTATTAATTATATGTGCCTAACATATTGATCGTGGTTATATATAATGGCTTAGATTAGTCTACGGAGTAGGCAAGTTGAAATAAAAATGAAATAAGTAGTAACCCTATTCGCATGCTTAAAGGAACACCACAAAAATGTATCCCATAAAGTATTCAGAAGACATTGGATCTCAGTAATTCTTGGATCTGACCACTTTATCTCGGTTAGCCCTTGAATATTCTCAGTAGGGACATGGTGCAGGTGCTTCTCAACATGGCATTCTTCAATGATAGAGACGGACATCCATCTGCTTTGGGTGTAAGTGATTCTTAGAGTGAGAGTTGCTGGCAACGATAATGCCGTTGATAAATGCGACTCAAGAACTCTTTAATGATGCCGGGGCTTCCCAACCTTAATCCCAAAGATTGTTCTCTCAAATATCTACCCCTGATCTATGAAATAATTCTAACTGCGAAGTCTTATTACTAACTACTGAGCTAGACTAGTCAAACCTAAGAGCGAAAAAGAAGAAGACAGAGCTGCAAGGCTTGCTACTAAAACGTGAATTGACCTATTTCTTTGAGCTGAATATGCTGACTATATGTGCGTATTTTTACAAGCTCACATAAGACTGGTGTTTCATTGAATTAGCTTGTTTGCTTCTGCTCATTCACCAAATCACAGTGACTGTATGTTTGCTCGAGTTCCCCAGCCAATGTGTTGTGTTGTGTTGTGTTGTGTTGTGTGTGGAAACTAGAAGGCTGAGAGATACAATTGGTTTGCAGAAGATGAAACCTATTCTATCAGCGGAAGGATCATTACCGAGTAAGGATTCCACTGGAGCCCAGCCTCCCAGCTGTGTTTATGGGATATACGCTGTCTTGGACGGCTACTATGAGACTCGTTCAGTATTGTGTATACTGTAGACCAAACACAAGGAAGGTTTCTGTCTATCACGCGATCTAGACTATGACTCCGCCTAAAGCCGAGGTGGTCTGGTCGATACGGGAAGCAAATACATGTCTTAAAACTATGGCCTAATGCGGGCAACTTCCTCAGTACTGGTCCTGAAATGATTGATGCTGGGTATGGATTACTGGAGAGTTCATATATGTTTCTCATTCCAGTCAGCATCCAGTCACGAATGTCACACCCCCCATTTTCATTCAAAACCCCCTGAGCCATGGACCGAGACTCACACTCGTGAGCTGAAAAGTCGGGTACTGGCTGTTTCCAACCTATATTGAATCTATTGCTGAGCGATTTTTTCTGTTGAGAAAAGCTCTGCTTCTATACTTATGGTGGGCTCGATCTTTTATTATGACTAGTGGTTAGGCTGAGAAATAAATAAGCAGCAGGGCTGTACGTCATACGCTAGTAGAAACCACGGGGAAATACTTCCAGAACCCGCATGCGTAAGTACCTGATACCTTGGGAGGACTTATGGCTGAATCGCTCTATTGGTCAATTAAAACTATTAGCTTTCCTAACCCTCTGTAACAGACCGTACATGTATAGATGAAGAAAGTGGGTGTGAAAGTAAAAGAAACAAGAAAAGAGGAGATAAGAAGGAATCGGGCAGCAAGTGATGATAGCCGTGATAGGATCATGTGGAAGGATTCAATTCTACTCGGTTGACTGCAAGCATAATTGCATCTGATACGTCGGATATCTTCTACCATTGCATTTGGTAATGGAACGCTCATTGACTGGAGAAACCGGAACTTTGAGTTTTCGGTCCGGCAAACGGACCGTTTGAGGTGAAGAAGTTGTGTCACTGATGAATTTGCAAATCAGGGAGTAAAGTCCCGGGGAAGTTGTCTAGGCGTTGGGTTCTGGCAGATATGGGTAGGGTTCCCTTTCTTAGACCTCACGGATGATCATCCTTGGATTCTGCTATGTACTACTGAGGCGCGGGTAACGGTGTCACATTGGTCAGATTTTAGGTGTGGTGTTAAGAAAGTACAAAGCCCTGAGGGTAGCCGCCGAGTATAAGAACTTGGCATCGCGTTCTGTTGGGAAATTCAACCAAGTATTGACTCTCAAAGAAGAAAAAGCGGGAAGACCGGGAGGGAAAATATTGGAATGCAAGGAGAAAGAGAAAGACCAGGATGGTATGTGTTTTAGTCCCGTGGTATATAGATAAGACTACTACAGACCCCGACTCCTAAAATTTGGATGCCTTATCATCCGTATGCCGGAAGGTACCATGGCCAGCAAGTCGATCACGTTGCTCGATGATTGGTAGACTGGGTGTGACCCGGTCATGTGGGTGTGGAGATGAAGCGGAATGGAAGGGATGGAGTTTTGAATTCACCTTCTGGCGAGTAAATTGGAACATGTAGATCGATGGGGTCATTTCGGTCTAAATCGATAGATGATAAGAACTTCCTGAGGCTAACGGTCCACCAAAGTTTACCTAGTAGAAGTTGAGTGGTAGAATCCCCCAATTGCTATTGCCATGTAGTCTATTCAATGGAAGCTTCGTGGAACTCCGAGGCATTCGTGGTCTGTCGAAAGAGTATTCTGCTGTACACCGCCTGTGTTCAATTGAATCACTTCTCAAATAGTCTACTACTTCCTAGGCCAATCCTTGTCGATTTGACGGGGGTCCGCATTCCGAGATCTCCGATTTCCTTGTACGATGTTTGGTTTGCCATGAAGATTATCGGTATTTGATTTGTTTATCAAATGCAGAGGACAGTTCCTTATCATGTATTATGCGGATACACTGCTCCACTCCAATTCCTCGGAGGAAAGGGGACAAATGGATAACAGTGTTCATAATGTAATGAAGACGAGAAATCTAGAGATCTCTCAACGTGAGATGCCCATAGTTCTCAGTGGTTAACTAATGCTTCCAGCAACCTCACTAAGTACCTTAGTGCGTTAACCCACAATGATAATACCCCAGAGCGTGGCGTATCCACCGAAGTTTCCAATAGCTTGGGTATCCTTACTGCCTGGAACTGGTGGATGGGAATCAGGTTCCCCAGAAGGGTACAGATGACCACCCCTTCTTCATTTGGAGCGTTTTCCCTCCATTCTTATTACTATTGTGCTGGACACTGATTGGTTTATGTAATTTCCTCAGTTTTTACAGAGTATAGTATGTGGTATCCCTGAGCTTCAGGTGTGACTTCATGATCTCTTTTTATGCAACTCCTCTTTTCTTTCTTTGCATCCCCTAAACGCCTGTTCTTGTCCACTTTTTTTTGCTGCTTCATTTTTTTTTATTTTTTTTTATTTTATTTTTTTTTGCCGTTCCTTTGTCCTCTTCACATGTACATGTAGTCATGAAAAAAAGAGTAGTGTTCCATTGAACTTAAATCCCCGTGTCAATAAGAATAATAAAAGGGTTTTTTTCCCTTATTTGCTATCTTATTTTATCTTGAAAAGATTCCCACCCTCCCTTCCAAAAGTTGACCTGGAATTTGTTTTTGAAGAAAAAGGAAAAAGACCCACTAAGGCGGTGACGAAGATCCGCGTCATTTCTTGACCAAACGCTTTCCTCGGGAGATTGTTAGTTTACTTTACTTTACCCTTGCAACTCTTCTTTACCACTAAAACTGACTCCCCGGTAACTGCTCTTTCTAGTGCTTTACCTGACTTTTACTGCGCCGACTACTACCCTAGAGCGACTGTATACCTTACCTTCCCTCGCCCCGATCCAATCCTGATTAATTCCATACTCTTCCTTTCCATACAGGCCTCAACTATCATACTAATCCCCCCTCCCAAATCGACCGATCCATTAAGACCCTCAACTTGCATCCGTCTCCCGTCATAACAACTGCCTATCATCCACCCGGTGGCTGCACTTAATTTCCAGCCTGTAAGGTGCCCTACTCTCGGAACGTGGCTAATGCTGCTTGATCTGCTTCATTTCTCTTAATTCCCGTTATGGTCTAACTCGCTGACGCCAGATCCTCTCCCCTCTACCTGACGTTTTTAGTCGCTCCCTTTCGGCCTGAGGTGAAAAGGCACCAACCATAGTCTGCCCTTCTCGGCCTCAAATCTTCGATCCTGCTCTCGCCGTGCACGCTCGACCAATGTCCTCCCCATGTCAAGCCCTCCGTCTGCATCAGAAAATACCCTGTCTGGACCCCTGGTGACACCTGTTACGTCTGCCCAACATGATTGCTCTGAAAGGCCTGAACGCCGCCATCGCAAGCAGCCGCGCCACCACGCCCGGGATCAGCTCCTCCATCAAGACCTCCAGCAAGCTCCTTCCCCATCCCGTGCCGAATCCCCCACGGCTCATCAATGGGCCAAACCATCATCTGGGTTCGGTTTGAAAAGGGCCACAACCACCCCCCACGAAAAGCTCTCCCGTCCGGATCTATTTCATAGACCCCAGTTGTCGGAGAGAGACAGCATTTTTGCTACCCACTACTTACCTTCTGATAACGAACTTAGTAATTCACCACAACTTCCGTCCGAAGTAGACGCCGACAATGAACTGCCCACGAACCTGAACATCGCTGACGAAAATGCATCCGCTTCTCCTTCTCCAATTCCTCCTTCCAAGGTCCTCCCCCGTCACACTATCGCCAAACTCTCCCACATGGAAGTTGACGTCCACAGGAATCCTTCCTTACCGCCGTCGCTACTCCCGTCTGCCCTTCACGCTCGTCATTCTCCATTCTTTTCGACCGGTCATGATGTAGACCTGGAGAGGCAGCACGATGCGGCTCAACGAAGCCCACAAACAACTGGCTGGGAGAGTTTGCGACCCATTCGCAAAATACACTCAGATGGTGCTAGTACTGAGCATCCTCTTGAAGGGTCGCTTGCCCATCACAGTCTGATTTCGACATCTCTCAAGGATGTATATTTGCCACCACGGCAATCACTGGCCTCTTCGGACCACCTGCCTGCAGCTATCCAGAACGGATCCCATCAGGGGCTAGATCAAGCCCTACAGGATACTGTGCCAGAAATCGGAATTGAGCGGAGCTCGAGTCGTGGTAGACGTGGCAGAGTAGAGAATTCAATTGAAGCAAACTTGACTAGCGTGGAGCCTACGTCTCATGTGCGCAGCCGTAAGTCAAGCCATTTTCTGGGGTTGTTCAAGGAGAATACTACTTCACCGGATCGGAAAAGAAGGGAGGACCGCGGCAGACGGCATGATGACTCTTTGGAACCCTTGGATAAGCACCAACCGGCTGTCCACTCAGAACCTCGTCCCCTTCCAGAATACTCTGGGTTAGAGCCACAATTCCCGCCATCCACTGAAGATTCCAATCTTCGAAGCTCCAGAAGTTTATCTCATCTTTCGCTAGCCAACGCGCCGGTGATTATGCCAATCTCAGGGGTTGAGCTTTCTGAGCGCACAGTCGGCGATGAACTCAAGAAACCCTACAAAGCTTTGCCTCGCAGCTTGCTTGAAGAGATTCGAAACTTCCATTTAACACCAGGTGGTGCTCGCGGCTCATCCTTCTCCAAGAGTATTCCTACGCAGTACGCAGAACGAGGAAGGGATTACTTCACGAAGGAAGTCCCGGGTCTCTCACCTTCATCGGACACGGACCGAGAACGGCGCCGTGGCTCTGCGCAGTATGGAGATGAGGAAGAAGAACAGATCTCATCTGCAGTGTACTTTCCCCATGAACGCGTCACTGTTTCTGAAGAAGTTGATCAGGTCCAGCCTTATTCGGACGGTAAACGTGGTGTGGAGCCATTCGAGCCATCAGCAGCGAAGAGTAGTCACATTCTAGTGCCAAAGAAACATGGTGTTTCTGATGAGCAAGAAATCAATCATGTGGATATATCTCTTCGATCTAAAAATGACAGTAGAATCCTGCACGGTGATCTGCAAGGCAGACAGGCTCCAGAGTTAGAAGAATTGATTGAAAAGCCCCTTAGCGCCACAACTAATCGCAGCAGCGAGTACTCAACGTGCGAATCGGAGTTTGGCTCAGCGGATGAAAGTGGAACGTCTGTTCGAGATGAAGAGTCAAGTTTGACCGATGAGGCTGAGGTGACCCCGACTGCTACGCCAACCCAACGTCAACGCTTCCCACGCCGTGCACGCAAGCCTGAAGCTCCCGTGGGTGCTGTGGAATTGAAGCCTTACCGGCATCAAGTAGGTGGGCACACAACCGTCTTCCGTTTTTCTAGGCGTGCGGTGTGTAAACAACTCAACAATCGGGAGAATGAGTTCTATGAGCGGATTGAACGCAGACACCCAGAGATGTTGATGTTTCTTCCAAGGTATGTAAATACAGTACTCACCTGGTTTTTGCTTTACTGCCACTTTTTTACGCCCCTTACTAATAAATTGCTTTTTATCAGGTATATTGGTGTCCTGAACGTTACTTTCTCTAAAACCCCGAAGCGCCCCAAACTGACGCCGGAGGGCAATGTTGAAATTACTGATGCTGAACATGGTACGGGTCAAACGAATGAGGTCAACCAAGCCGAATCAGTAGGTCTTGATGGCGCCCGTTCGTCCGACGCCAGGGATCAACCACGAATCTTTAGCCAGAAACAGGTTACAGGTATCATCCCTAAAGTGATACTCGAAAACAACCGCCACATTATTCCAGCCGATCTTTTTTCTCGGCCACAGAGGCCAAGGACCGCTGATGGTACAACAATGCACAGGGAGGGATATACCCGCGGTCTTGGGGCGATGGCTAATGATCAGGCGTTCAAAAATGGGTCTCTAGACGATACAGTCACTTCCCCAAGAACGCCGAAAATAAGCTGGGGTGCCACAACAGTTAACCGAAAACTACAAGAGCAGGTTCTCCGAGAGGTCTTTAGCCCACCTGCCATTCATCACCATCGGCGTCATGCTCGGGGCCATACCACATTACCAAGAATGTCTTCGGATAGTGTCACACGTAGGAAACCAAATCTGTCGGAGGATCACACCGCCAGCAGCCGCCGAAACGCGTCCCTTCCTGATGAACCGCCCCGGTCTGCTGCAATCGACATCACGAAGCAAACAAGTGATGGCCCTGGCTTGTCCTCGTCAGCATCTACTGCATTAGACTCTAACCATAATCGTCTCCAGCAGGTTCGGACCGAAGAGTCCCAGCCACGCTCTAGCTCTGCCTCGCGGACTAGGCATGTACGACGCCGTCATTCAGGAAGTGGGTTGCAAAGACGACGAAGCATGAGCCCAGGAAAACCTGATGGTGAACTCATGTTTTTTGAGGACGAGGGCTATGGTGGCGATAGAGAGGATGAAATTTTTTCTATGGAAGCAGATGGTCAAATGGTGCCCTCGGTTCACCACGATGTGAACACATCCAACCCCGCAGCTTCAAACTCTGATACAACTGATGCCGTACATTTTGAAAATGGTTCTACTGGTGATACGCCGCGGAAGGATTCCATTCTTGTTCAGCCGCAAGAGGCGAAAGAGGATACGCGCTTCCAACTTCCTTCCAATCCTAAGGAGGCGCAGACGCGGAATGATGGACGTGTACAATTCTTCCTGCTCCTGGAGGATCTCACTGCTGGCATGAACAAACCCTGCGTTCTAGATCTCAAGATGGGAACGCGTCAGTATGGTATCGAGGCCGATGAGAAGAAGAAAAAATCTCAGAGACGGAAGTGTCGGTCAACAACATCTCAGCAGCTAGGTGTACGACTCTGCGGTATGCAAACCTGGAATGTGAAGAAACAGGAGTACACGTTTGAAGACAAGTATTTCGGCCGTGACCTGAAGTCTGGACGCGAATTCCAGGATGCTCTCACCCGTTTCCTCTATGACGGTGTCAGCTATACTAGTGTGGCAAAAAGGATTCCGATTATTCTTGAAAAACTGTCAGTGTTGGAGAACATGATTCGAAAGCTGAAACGTTATCGGCTGTACGCGAGTAGTCTCTTGATCCTTTATGATGGCGAGCAGGCTTCCCCTAAGGAATCTCCGCAAGATCAACACAGTCTTGGCAATAAGCGGATTCCGTTGCAACGTCGTACATCTGACGATGGGCATAATAACATAAATGTGCAGCTAAAGATTGTTGATTTTGCAAATTGTGTCACGGGCGAGGATGAGATCTCCCCAGATGCACCTTGCCCCCCACATCATCCGGATGATATTGATCGCGGTTATCTCCGTGGCCTCCGAAGCCTGCGGATGTACTTTCAGCGTATCTTGAAGGAGGTCAGTCAAGATGAGTATATTGAACGAGGAGAAGGTGAAGCTATTGCTCTTAGATCCCAAATGTCTGGCCACGAAGATGCCTCAGACCGCTATTGGGATGAAGGAGTGATGGAAAGCGACCCTGGCGAAGTCAGCTTTTAGTGCTACTCTCGTACTACTCTTCGACACTGCTCCCTCGCTTGCTTTTTTCTTCTTTATCTCCTTTTTTTCTTTTCTTCTTTTTCTTCCTTTCTGAATCCTTTCTTCCTTCATCGTACCTGTTCTCGTCGTTCACCGCTTTCTTCGGTCTATTACACATCATTCGAGTTTGGAGTTAGCGGCTTTGCATTTCATTTCAAATCCGTCGATCGAAGCATCTTTTGAGAAACAGCGGAATTCGGCGTCAAATTGCATGGCAATGGATTGGGTGTTGTCGTTCCACTTCCTTCAGTTCTTTTATTCCCCGCGCACGTCCAATACTGTCAACGACATTCTAATGAACCAACTGGAAATGTGGCGGAAATGTCTTTGGTACCCCAAAAATACGATACTGACGACTGGTCATGGCATAATGCTCACCTTAGTTAGGGCCATTGTCTATGCATGCCTGGCGCATAATAGATGGTCTTTTGTGCGGGAGCAATTCCACTTTGATGGCGTGTATGAAATTGCCTTGTTTTTCTCTTTTTCTCGCGTCTCCCTGGTTTTTGCTGATTTCTCGGACTTGTCTTACTGATTATACCTCCCGGGAACTCGTCCGATTCCCTGAAGCTCTTTCCATGTTAACCTATGGGGTACCATTCCAGGAGTATGTTTGTGTACATAAATGGTGGCAGGTGATAGACAAGAACTTCATAATTCTACATTTTAATTGATTGGACACGGGAACCAGGTTCGCGTAGTTTAAACCAAGCCAAGAGAATGCGCCTATGACCAAAGCATATCTAGTGGTGCTCTCTTTCGAGTAGGAGACCTCTCGGTGCACACCCCCTTAAACCAAGCAACGGGCAATTGCCTGAACAAGAGATAAGGAATGACGTGCGGCGATAAGCAGACATCACGTGTTTCGGCGATAAGCGGTGTATCGCCAGCCCCCAGCAGCATGACTCTATAGCCTACCTACACCTACTACTTACCTCCATCCGTTTACCCAGTTTCCCATAGACCCGTTGTCCATCCCATCTCTGGACGGTGCCGGTGCGTATATCGCTTTCACATCGAGCTTATTTTGTGTTATTTCCCCCGATGTTCACCCCCTCTCGGCATGTTCTTTCCTTAGACTTCTCAGTGACGTAGCGGAGCCAAATTCCGGACCTCAGTCAACTGATCCCCCTCAGCTGCCAGGTACATTGCTCACAGGAACATTACACCGGTCCTTAGCCCGTCTACCCTGGATGCGCGTATATATTATCTTTGAGTCCCAGTGGTTGATTCTATACCGTCACCCTTTTCCCACTTGACGCAGGATGGCTCCGTCCAATGGCCAGGCAGACTCCGCTATTGATAAACGAGATTTTGACATGAACCGTCCATTATTGACTAGTCATGATCCTGGAGTCGATACGGAAACTAGACACCTAGACTCACGACCGGAATCCAGAATCTCTGCACGCCGTTATAGTGAGGCTGAAGACGGCCTCTTGAACGATGTCGTCGAAGAAATTGTTGAAAGGGATCGCCGCAGGCTGGCTAAGGAAGTCATACGGATATGTAGCTTTGCCTTGGGGGTAATAACTTGGTGAGTCTAACCTATGCCGGTCCAGGCATCCTTGCTAATCTAGGTATCTTCTTTGGTTAGCTTAGGAGCCGGGAGCATCACTGCATTCTCCCTCTACGGACCTTTGTTCCTTATTCGTCTCCATTACACCCAGCTCCGAGTAAACGCCGTATCAATTGCAGCCGGGGTGTCTATGTATCTCCCTGTCTCGGTTTTCGGATACCTCTGTGACCGGTACACGCCATCTCCGCTAGCCTTATTTTCCGGCACAGTTTTTGGAGTAGGCTACCTTCTAGCCGCAATCGTGTACAAGAGTGGCCCACCTCCTGATGCAGGTGGACATGGATACCCCTTTTGGATGATGGTAGTGGCTTTCGTGTGCGTCGGGACCGCCACAAGCTGTATGTATTTGGCTGCCGTTACTACGTGCGCCAAAAATTTTGGTAGGGGCAAACACAAGGGCATTATGCTTGCCATTCCTATAGCTGCCTTTGGCCTCAGTGGTATGTGGCAGAGTCAAGTGGGGACGTACCTTCTGTATGAACGGTTGGAGGATGGTAGTCGTGGTGATGTTGACGTCTTCCGGTACTTCATTTTTCTCGCAGCACTGCTTTTTGCCATTGGTGTCGTTGGCACTTTTGGTTTAAGAATCGTGGAAGAGGATGAGAAATATATCGATGAAGCAGTCGAGGAACTCGAAAGAAGTGGCTTGTTGGAGGAGAGCCAGTTCTTCCGGTCGAGAAGCGAAGTAAGGGCTGCATACGGAACGTTCTCACCATCGGATGATAATGTAGACGACGAAGAAAGAACATTGAGCCTGACTCAAACCGATGAAGAACGGGAAGCAGTCAGACGCGAGAAGGAGAGAGAGGATGAGGAGCGCAGGAAGAAAGACTGGCTATTAAACTGGGAAACGAAAGTTTTCCTCAAAGATCATACGATGTGGTGGCTTGCCTTGGGCTTTTTCCTAGTCACTGGTCCCGGGGAAGCATACATCAACAATGTATGTCCTCGCTACCATCCCTTTTTAGGATTCCGCTGATCTTTCTAGTTGGGCACTGTCGTCGGAGCTTTGACACCTGAGCCGAACACCTCCGGTACTCCCTATCCAGCTGGCAAACCGTCTACACATGTCACCACCATTGCACTGACTTCAACAATCGCCCGACTCCTGACAGGGTCACTCTCAGATCTTTTCGCACCCCCAGCGACTCATCTCTTCCAGGGTGTTTCCAATGTGCCCCCAAGATCATCCACCACATCAAAACAGCTTACACTATCTCGACTAACATTCCTTCTTCCCTCCGCACTCCTCCTCTCGCTCGGCTACCTTATTCTCGCTTCCCCCTTACCCCTCCAATACCCAGAGCTTTCTCACATCACGACCGGTCTAATCGGCTTCGGCTACGGCAGCGCATTCTCCCTCTGCCCCATCATCATCTCCGTCGTCTGGGGCGTCGAGAATTTCGGCACAAACTGGGGTATCGTAGCCATGTTCCCTGCCGCAGGAGCTGCATTATGGGGTATTATCTACTCCCGCTGTTACCAGGATGCCGCAGACGGAGGTAGCGGTTCTGCAGACGGCCAGTGTCATGGCTGGAAGTGCTACGGGTTCTGGGCCGTGGGCTGTACGCTGAGCGTATGGGGGGCTATCGCCGTCTGGAGCATTTCTTGGCGATCTTGGAAACGGAGAGGTGTTTCTGTTTAAATTGTTCTTTGCATTTATATAGGCCCGGTTAGGACCCGGTGTTGGATAGAGGCGTATATTACTGGATTTTATTTTCGGGTTAGAGCAGCAGGGCTGCAACTGGCTCGCTCTTCGGTTATCTGTTCACCATTACTTGTCTAGTTTGTTATACTTATCATACGAGTTCATTTACAAAGATTGGTTAAGCCCTTGTTCCATCAACATCTATCTCTTTGCAATATTAAGGTAACGTCTGAGGCATAGACACTGAGCTATACTTCCTAGCATGTAATTCATAATTCACTTCCAATAGGACAAGGTAACAAACTAGTGTATGCCAAGGTAAGCTCAGTCGGCTTTGTTGGGGGGAAGGTTGGATCGAGTTTTACATGTTGGTTATGATTGCACTGTATGTGAAATGCCTTAGGTATACACAGCGACCTATGCCACCTATACATGCTACTCACACATCATACAAGCATATAAAATTGCCCGTACGTAACAGGAAAACAACCTACAGGAAGTGCAAAAGGGGTAATACATCCTAAGCCCAGCTAATAGCAGCCCTATACACTATACTAAATCAATTAATCAATCATACAGCAGGTGAATAGCCAATCAAATATCGGTCGAAGCTGGATCAAGGCTCATGAAGACCTTATACAATCGTTTACTTGCCGCGGGACCGATCCGGGAATCCGTTAGAGCGCCGTTTTTATTAGCCGATTTCTGTGTGCATGTTAGTTTCTAGTTTCAGGTGTATATACAAAGATGACGTTAAAAACAAAGGGGAAGGGGAGGGGAGCGATAGGTATATATACCTTGACATCCTCCAGCATCGCCGGTCCATGTCTTCTCATTCCGCGGACTAAGTCAACGGCACTGGGATATCTAGTCGCAATGCCGTATGCCATGGATGCCGTGACGCGATTGACTTCCTGTAGCATTTTGACGAACGTATCGGATGGGTTTTCGCCCGGTTTGACCTGGCCTCCATCCATGCAGAATGCGGAGTCGTTACCTTCCATTTTTTCTCGGCGATACGGGACGGTAGATATGTGTTCGGTGAAGTTCTTTATCCATTCTGCTGATTCCGGGGCTGCGGTGGTATGGTGGATGAGACAGGAATGAGTGACTTGGAGTGCGAGGAGGGCGTCCTCGATTGTGTCGTCGTCAACTGGCGGCGTGGTTTCGGGTTTGTTGGCTGTTTTCTTGCGGCGGGAGGAGGTGGTGGTGGTGGTGGATGGTTCTTGGGGCTGGGATTGGCGCAGGACTTCAGCTCTGTAGGCTCTGTTTCGGGAGTTGTTGTTCTTGCGCATCCAGGCCGTGAGGCCTTCGATTAGGTAGATGGGTGTGCTCCCGGGGTAGGTGGATTTGAGTCGTTGGACGTGGAGGTCGAGGTCGGTCGTGTTCGATGCCGGGTCACCCGGCGATGCGATTACCATGTCGACGAATTCTTGCGCTGGTAACAAAACAAGGATATATTCTTCTGCTTTGATATGAAATGAACATGGTTCCCAGTGTCCAAGAGTATCATTATACTTTGCCGTGACCTTCCGACGCCATTTAACAACATTCGGAATCGAGCTCTCGAAAAACGTTTGCTCAACCTTAAGCCGATCCATAAACTCTACCGTCTGATTGCCTACACTCGTGCCCTCAAGGCTCGACGCAAGATCAATGAGCATCTCCGGCGTAGACTCCTTCTTATCAACCTTGAGCTTGTTGACCTCCGCAAGATCAGCCGCGAGCTGTTTCTCGCGCGCCTTTTCTTCCTTCAGCTTCTGCTTGCGCTCCTTCTCCAACTGCTTCTCGCGCTCACGCTGCGCTTTAGCCGCTTCCCGGTCCTTTGCTTTTGCGTCCTTCTCCGCACTCGTAAGCTTCGCCGTCGTTGTCTTCCGTGATGCCCTAGGCTTTCGAGGTGAAATCGCTTCATCAAACTCGCCCAACTCCTCTCTGTCTTTACGTCCCCGCCGACAAGTCGACCTCGACGCACCACTTCCATCACCAGCTCCCGACCTATTCTCAAGACTAGCCAGCAAGCTCGCCGTCCTACTCGAAAGCCCCGGCCGACTATTCGACCCCGTCCCCGTCCCGCCGCCCAAACTCAACAACTCATTCAACTCCGGCATGCCAACCTCATCACTAAACCCCTCGATACTCCCTCCCCGACGAGCAACGTCCCCGTCCTCGCACCGCGCCGCCCCATCATCGTCATCATCAATAGTAATCGTATTCGTCCTGCAAAAT